>MDKI01167091.1:0-22836 GCA_005239505.1 Nicotiana paniculata | reverse complement strand
AAAACACCTAAAATGCACGGTATATAATGCTAAAAATCATGAATTCTAGCCACGCATCACCGAGCATGTAGCTGGGAAGTTTTTATGTGGAAATGTGTTGAACCATTGAATTTGTGATAATTAGTGGAATAAAGTTGACTTTGGTCATCATTTTTGGTAAACAGACCCGGACCCGTGATTTGACAATCCCGAAGGGTCCGTAAGGAAATATGAGACCTAGGCGTATGCCCGGAGTTGAATTCGGAGGTCCCAAGCCCGAGCAATGATTTTCTAAATAAAATTATTTTATGAATATAAGAAAGACTTTTGAAAATGAACTTTGATGTGAAATCTGTGTTACCAGTCCCGTATTTTGGTTCCGGAGCCCGGAAAAGGTTTAATATATGTTATGCGAGTTATCTGTGAAATTTGGTGTAAAACGGACTTGGTTTGATGTGTTCCGGATCAAAATTAGAGAATTTAGAAGTTTATGAAGTTTTAGAAAATTCTATGAATTTTTGAGCTTAATTCATCGTTTTGATGTTATTTAAGTGGTTTAATTAGTTGAATAAGTTCGTATGATGATTTTGGAAGTCGTGTTTATATTTGGTGTCATTCCGAGTAGTATAGGTAAGTTCGGCACGTTGTTAGCGAAATCTAGAAAACTTAACGTTCCTAAGTTTGGTTCTTGGGGTTTGGGGGTGTGATTTTTAGTTTTAGCGTTGTTTTGGGTGTTCCAAAGGCTCGAGCGAGTCCGTGTTATGATTTGGGGCTCGTTGTATATTTGGACTAGGGCTCAGGTGGGCCCAGGTGCCTTCCGGGCACCTAACGGGGCTAAAAACCAGCAAACACACCTGCTAGTGCACCTATTCTGGTGTGACGGCAGGTGCGGGACCGCTCCTGCGGTCCCCAACATCGCAGGTGCGATTACCCAATGGCCTGGCCCATTATCGGGGGTGCGGGAATTATTCCGCAGGAGCGGAGCCGCAGGTGCGGTCTCCACTCCGCAGGCGCGGGCCCAGGCTCCCCAGCCCATTTTCGCAGGCGCGAGATTTTTCTCGCAGGTGCGGGCGGAATCACTGTGCAGGCAGTGAGTTTTATATATGGGTTTTAAACCCATTTATCTCATTCCTTTCTTCTTCCTTGGGAGATCTTCCTCCATTTTTAAGGGCTAACGACCTAGTCTTCTAAGGTAAGTGAACTCTACTAAACAATTAGCTTCATGCATGGACTCTAGCTTAATTAACTACATAAATTAGTGCAAAAATCAATAATTTGGGTAGTAACCTAGAACTTGTAACCATTTGAGAATTTTCTCTGAATTGGCCATGAAATCAAGTAAGAATCGTATATTAATGATCCTTAGGCTTCGGGTGAGTGTTCCCTTCGAGAATTACTGGAATCCGAGCGAGCAGGCCCGACATCGAATTTTGGTATTTTTGGAAGAATGCTAAGAAATGGATAATTAGGTCATGGGATCGATTTATTGAGTCATTATTGATATACTTAACTTAATTATGTCTAGATATTGTTGTTCCGGATTTTAATTCAAAAGGAAAGGCGGTTTTAGAGACTTGATTGCTATTTTTGGACCTAAGGTAAGTGTCTTGCCTAACTTTGGTGAGGTAATATGTATTGTATGCTATGTGTTAAGTGCTTATCGTGTTCAATGTATAGGTGAGGTGACGAGTACCTATGCATTGTGTGTCAAGCATGCCCGTGAGTCTATTTTCGATAAAAACCCTATTATTACTTCCATGTTCATTATAATATGCAATTGTCTCTACTTGGAAGTTGATTAATGTTGAAGACTCTGGTTGATGAACTCATGATTTATTGGTTCGATTGAGAACCCAAATATATTTGAAATGATTGGTTATTGCTGAGACCCTTGCCGGGCAATCATTACGATATTGATTGATACTTTCCCCTTGCCGGGTGATTTTGAATTGTATTTCCACTATGCTGTATTCCTTGCCATTGATATTGTCATTGTTTTGGTGAGGAAGAGTGTAAAAGCACAAAGGGTGATGCCGTGCCATATGTTATATTGTTATGCAGGAGGGGACATTCCGTGCCATATTTTATATTGTTATGCACGAGAGCACATTCCGTGCCGTGATTGTGATGTTTTATACACGAGGGGACATTCCGTGCCATATTTATTTTGTTTATGCACGAGGGGACATTCCATGCCATATTTTATATTATTATACACAAGGGGACATGCCGTGCCGTTTCTTTTTACTGTTTAATTTGTGTTGGAAATTCCCGTTATTATTTTTGGATATTTTAGACTGTTGTTTCCATTTCCGTCATTTCAGTATTTGCTATCTCTTACCCCCAGCATGTTCTTCCCAGCAATTGTATTCTTGTTTAGTTTCTACTATACTATTGAACTGCACAAGTACATTTTGTTGTCGTGTCCTAGCCTCGTCATTACTTCGCCGAGGTTAGGCTCGGAACTTACTCAGTACATGGGGTTGATTGTACTTATTCTACACCTGCACTTCTTTATGTTGTGCAGATTACGCAGCCAAACCCTGTGAACATCACTAGTGGGAGTGTCCTTCAGTTCACCCTAGAGGCTTCAAGGTATACACGCTGGCGTTCGTGGGCCTTGGCATCTCTCCTATTCCTAGTTCTTCATTTCTGTCTTGTTTTTCCTCTAGTTTTCAGAGACAATCATGTATTCCTTTCAGACTTTGTATTTAGCACTCCTATAGACAGTTCGTGAGCTTGTGACTCCAGGTTTTGGGAAATTATTGCGATGTTGTATCATGTTGTCTTTACTTAGCTATGAAAATTTATCTATTTCTGTTGTTAAGTTGTGAACTCTTTTTAGCTTATTCTGTTAATTCGGTATTATCATGTTTGTTTAACTGTACACACGTTGTCTTGTCTAGAGGGTTCAACGTTAGACGCTATCACGGCCCGAAGGTGGGATTTCGGGGTGTGACAGATTAGTTTGAGGCTAGCAGGCTGTTCTATTTCCCGCGGGGTGTCTTGAGGTTATGTAATCCTTATGTTTTTTTGTAGCAAGTTATCTTTGACTAGTAATTCATATATATATTGCAATATGAGTGCAAATCATTTGTGGAAGTTGGCATGACCATTCAATGGTGAATGCGAGATTGACACACAACGTGAAATACCAGACGGTTTGTGTCATATAAGCTTATGAAGGATTTAGTTGAATCTCACTGCAGTATGGTGACAGTGATAGCGTATGGGCGTTGTGAGTTATTGTTTGTTTTGATCGTGTGCTTTGAGCCAAGTGGGGGAGGCTGTTAATGATAAGTTGATTGTGCAATTTTTTGTTGTATTGGTTTCAGTTCAAGGTATATTGGTGGATCAGTTATGACGTTCAGAGGTGGAGTTTGGGAATGACTCGAGCAAAAGAAATTCTTCGATACGGGTTATAATGTACTATATGGGTAGGTGAGCTCTATTGAATGATTGAGTTGTAATTGTAAGAGGTCTAGTGGGTGAAGTGTATGAATTTTCTTGTTGCTTCAAGTGTGTGGATTACTTTCCTAGTATGTTGCTATGCAAACGGGGTCAGGTCGTTCTGTCTGCTTGATCGATGTAATCGAGATTTTTGTAGCATGGGTGACTCTCGAGATGGATCTGACGGATTCAAGGTTAAATATAGTAATTGGGAATCTTCAAGGTGTATTTTAGGCTAGAACTGAGATTTACGTTGGAGGGTGTCAAGACTTGTGACATTTCTACATTATCATGGATTCTACGTATCAGTATCAGGAAGGTGAATGTTATGGCTTTAAATTCACAGGTAAGTCAGAAGGAACTTGGATAAAGAGGACAACTTGGTAGTAGTCGGATCGTCATGGTAAGGGATACAATTAGTTCTTTGGGTGTTCATGAGGTAATCAATTTTTACAGGTGTTTCTTAGAAATGCTCTTGGGTTTTGGTGACCTGCGTTGCTTGGTTGAGTTAGAAGGATTCAGTCCTGACGGTTTGGTGTTGTACAAATGGGATTCAGATAGTTCCTGATGGTTTCTACCATGGTTAGAGATGTATATCTTCTACTGGATGAGGAGCATGCGGTGTATAGTGATGTTGCTCATTAGATGGGATCAAATGAACATTTCTTGGCTAGTTGAGTACGTAGTTACTTATGGCTCGGAAGGGATTATGAAGTTCTCATATTTATCATAGGATGGCAGGGTGTATGCGGTTTGTTGTGTAGAGTTGAGATTTGCATGTGTGAGGTCACCGTTCAGTTCTAGAAGGAAGGTCATTAATTCTTAGGCAACATGGGCCGTTTTAGATGACTAGGTAGATTATATCACTAATTTGTGCGGCTTGATGAGGGTATACATTTCAGAAAACGTCAATGTGTTTGACTTAAAGGTACTTCATTAGTATTGCGGTGCTCTTTTGTTAGACCGACTGCTGATATTCAAGTTTTCTTGGTGGCACCGAAGAATTTTGGAGTATCCCTCATGGAATGATTGAGTATTAGAGGTGTGTTATATATTCGAGCGGTGGAGTTGGGATCAGATATGATGATTCGTGTGCTTTATGGATTTCGAGACTGGGAGTTCTCATAAATAGGTTATTTTGTGGTTGTGAACTGTGAAGATGCGAGCAAAGCTAGTCAGATTTTAGTATGTCCAAGATTCAGTCATTGTGAACTTTCGGAGAGTTATCTATCTTTTGCGGGTGACCAAAGTTGATTTAGGGTTCATTAGTAGGACTAGTATGGATTTGTGTTCTGCACCGGGTCGGAATTATTGACTCCGAATTACTATTGTTGAGGGGTGTGCCATTCGATTGTCATTGAGATTATTTGTGTTCTGGAGTGATCTATGAGTTACCCTTCTGTATTTTGAGGAGTTGTGATTGTTGGTTATATGCACACATGGTGCAGTTCTATTTGGGCTTTGTAGAGGAATTTGAGTGAGACGGGTATTTTGGTGTTGCATGATTGATTGCGCATTGGATATGTTCTTTTTGGCTGGTATGGCATTGCGTCATTAATTTTATGTGGTTATGGTGATTCACTTTTGGTACAAGATATCAAATTGCGCGTGGTTGATGATTTTGAGCATGGTGACTTGAGGTGTCTCATGTGGACCAGTGTTTGGGTAGGGTCGCACATTGCAGCGAAGTTATGTGGAAGTATGGTCCCTCGGGTTAGATTCGCGTGTTCTGGTTCTACGATGTGTGATGGCTTCTCAGCATTATGTTGTTGTGGTACTGGTGATCTTGCGGTATAGCTCTCTCATTTGAGTCATTTTTCCAGGATTTGATTACACTTGGACTGTTGCTTATTGGTGTGAGGGTCGCACAGGTTGTTGCTTTAGATTGTATCGATGTGTCATGTCACTAGAGAAGTCGTGTTGGATGAGATGAGTTCATTGGGATCTAGAATGAATACTGTCATATTTTAGCATGTTGGAAAGATAATATTGGGATCCGTCTTAGAAATTTACTGTGGTCCTTTCCAAAGGAGAGGGAGCTCCATGGCTGGTTGATATGAGGAATGGTTATGACTTTTTGTGTGTTTCATTCATCATTGGCAGTATACACAAGTGTTGGAATGAGGCTTTTGTTTGATAAGAGTTTTATCACCGAAATTGGGTTGTTTGAGCAGCTGCTGTGATTAGAAGTTATCTCTATGAGTGTTTGAGTTGGGTGGTATATCATGTGATTTTCATCTTGAATTGCAGTTATGGCTTGATACAACGTGTCAGAATTATTCAGTGTGTAGATGTTGGATTTTTATCTTATAAATAATTTCGGAAGTGGAAAATTGGTTCTAAGGTTATGGGTTAGGGTGAATTGTGTGATTTCATTTATGTTGTGTTATCAGACCTATATGGGATAGGGTGACGAGGGATCACCCCCCTGGTATGTTCATGGTAAGGTTACAAAGCGATTGGGTTTTCGGAACAACTCTGCACACGTTCGAGGACGAACGTATGTTTAAGTGGGGCAGGTTGTAACGACCCGGCCGGTCGTTTTGAGCATTTGCACTTCGCTCGCTAGTTCTCGGGCATGACTACCCTCGTATGATGTATTATGACTTATGTAAATCGTCGTTTTTGTTTTTTAGGATAATCGGATTAGATTTGGAAGAACAATTCTCAACTTGAAGCTTTAAATTGGAAAGGTTTGACCAAGTTTTGACTTTTTAGTATTCGATATCAGATTTGGATTTTTATTATTTGGTTAGCTCCTTTAGGTGATTTTGGACTTGGGAGAGCGTCCAGAATGTGCTTTAGAGGTCCGTGGTAGAATTAGGCTTGAATAGGCGAAATTGAAAATTTGATGTTTCTCGGTCGGCAGTTGAAATTTTGATATCGGGGTCGGAATAGAATTCTGAAAGTTGGCATAGGTTCGTAGTGTCATTTATGACTTGATTTGATAGGTTTCGGCATTGAATATAAAAGTTGGATGTTCTTAGTTTCATTAAGCTAGAATTGGGGTGTGATTCACGATTTTAGCATTGTTTGATGTAATTTGCGGCATCGACTAAGTTTGTGTCATATTATAGTACTTGTTAGTATATGTGGTTGGGGTCCCATGAGGTTCGGATAAGTTTTGGAAGAGTTTTTGGAAAGATTTTTGTCGTTTTGAGAACAAGCATGTAATGATCCAAAGGTCCATTTTTAGTTCTAGAGATCAAAATTTGATTTCAAGACTTCCCAAGATTTTGATTATGAATTACAAGAGTGATTTGGAAAGTTTGTTCTAATTTCATCAAGTCGCGATTGGGTTTTTGACGCGAAGCATGAGTTAATTGTTTAACTAGCGAAATGGGTATCGCAATGAGCAAATGAGCTCCAAATTGAGTTTCGATTGAAGGGCTATGTTCGTATTAATATTCGTGACTCATAGGAACAAGAATCATCGAATTCCGAGTTCGTATGGTGGAGTTAGAGCCTTTTTACTGAAAATAAATATTGCTGGTGCAACAGGATCTGGTGCTCACCTTTAGCGACCAGATTTCACAGTTTTAGCGACAGGAATTGGGTTTTTCTAATGGTGTTCTATTGTTTTAGCCAATTTTAACATTTTTTGGTGAAAGAACACGGCTTGGGGCGATTTTTTGAGCAAGAAATCATGGGAAATCTTGAGGCAGGTCTCTTGTGATAATTTCTACACCATAATATTGAATTATCATCGAATAATCCGACTAGATTTCATGTTTTGGAGGTCTAAATTGGGGATTTGGACCTAGGGATTTGAAATTAAGATTTGAAGATTTGGAGGCCAAATTGTTATCGGAATTTAGTAATTTTGGTATGGTTGAACTCGTGGTTGAATGGGTTGTCGGATTTTGTGAGTGTCGTCGGATTCCGAGACGTGGGCCCAGGGGTCGAGGTTTGGCCAATTTCGGGAGTTTTGGTTTAGATTGATAATTTTTGTGTGTCTTTGTTCCTTTAGCATGTATTAATGATATGATACCGATTTTGGATAGATTCGGGGCGATTTGTGGCCGAGTCGAGCGTCAAGGGAATTGCAGAGTAGATTTTCATCCCGTTTGAGGTAAGTAACGATTGTAAATCTAGATCTAAGGGTATGAAACCCCGTTATTTCGTATTATTTTGATAAATGAGGTGACACACATGCTAGGTGACGAGCGTGTGGGCGTGCACCAGTAGGGATTGTGACTTTGTGCATCCTGTAGCGACTATAGCCGTGTATTTGATTTGAAATCATATGATATCTCGTATTTTAGAGATTTATACTATATTTGGCTGTACGCCATGTTTGGGGCCTTGTGCCGACCTGTTGGACCCTCAGGGGTATTTTACCACTATTCTCACACTGTTTTGATAGAAAATATAATCTCAGTCATGATTTATACTTGTTCGCTGTTTATTCCAATTTTATCATCCTGTTTCTAAATAATAAAATATATTTGGGGAAGAGTCCCCGTGATTGATATTGAGTTTACCGAGTGGCTTGTGAGGATGATGGCTGAGTGAGGCTGAGAGCCAAATTGTGAGGATAGTGATGGATTGGGCTGCACGTCGCAACATGTTATATACATATATATATTGATCAGGTTGCATGCCGCAATGAGGTATATGTGGCTCGTGCTGCTCACCACAACGAGATATTGGATCAGGCTGCACGCCACAGTGATATTGCGCATGGGTTGTAGGAGCCCCTCCGGAGTCTGTACATCCCAGTGAGCGCAGTCGACTATTATGGATCGGGCTGCATGCCGCAGCGGTTACTATACGGATCGGGCTGCACGCCGCACCGGTTGTTATATGGTACCTGTTGAGGGAGAGTGCTGAGTGCGAGCATTAACTGAAGAGAATTGAGTCACGAGTGACCGAGAGGCTTGCCCGAGAGGCTTTATTTGTGAGTGACACTGTGCCCGAGAGGATGATATTTTACGAAACTATTGTTTTCACTCTTCTTTACACTGAGCCTCCAATGAAAATGTTGAACAAATGTTTTATACGAATTTTAAGTGGAAAACTGGAGATTTTATGAAATATTCGGAATTTAGATTCCTGACTTGAGTTAAATTATTTTTACTGTTGCTTATATTATGGTTTTACATGATCTTTAAAATTCTCATCACTGCACTCAAGTCTTTAGTTAGGGTTGTTACTTACTGAGTTGGCGTACTCACGTTACTCCCTGCACCTTATGTGCAGATTCATGTACCGGGGTTGAGCAGTACTTGATCTACGCCGTTTGGAGCATTGTTCGGAGATTGTGAGTTAGCTGCTCGGCGTCCGTAGCTTGCCCATTCTCCTTTCCTACTATGTCATTTTACTTTACTTCCCACACTTTTGTATAGTAAAGAATTAGTGCTAGATTGTATCACCTCTTAGATGCTCATGACGATTGACTCCAGGTGTTGGGGCTATGTTGTAGACATTTTTGGTTATTATTATTGTTGAAATGCTTAAAAACGGAATTTTAATGAAACATTTTGGATATTTTATGTATTAAAGGGGAATCCTTTATGTTATTTTCAGTAAATTGACTAGTGTAGTATTACGATAGGCGCCATCACGGCTAGTTTAGGTTTGGGGTCGTGACAAGTTGTTATCAAAAGCTAGGTTACATAGGACTCACCGGTCATGAGCAGGTTTAGTAGAGTCTTGCGGATCGGTACGAAGGAGACGTCTGTACTTATCTTCGAGAGGCTGCAGAACCCTTAGGAAAATCTCACATTCTTAAGTTCTTGTCGTGCAAATACATTTTATTCAGCCAAAAGCGTAACTCTATAATTCCTTCCACGTATTCGAATGGGCACGTGAGCACATGTGTTTGTGGACTTATATGTCCGTTGGTGTCCTTATTGACAGGACTTTGTGACTGGATGACTATGTCGTGAGTGTGATTTGAGGGTGAGATGTGCTCATATCGCTTGGTTGTGACAAAAAAGGGTGGGCTAGATATGTAGCAAGAACTATTAAGTGTTTGACTTATGTCTGGAGTTGGCACATGGCCTCGAGTCGTGAGTGTATGGGAAGGCTTCTTATGTTGTTCAGTTGTGGAGTGAAGTGGATCCTTCTGTTGTGTTATAAGTTCCTGGTGATGACTTTTGGGCTGATCATTTCCCTAGTAGTGTTCATATATTTGATTAACGGTGTATTCCAGCCGTATTAGCACTTCTTTGTTATTGTATTCAATGATAGCATCCTATCGTACTCACGTAGCCAGGAGGAGCATACTCAGCATTCGAGGAGGGTATTACAGAGATTGATGGAGGAGAAGCTTTATGAAAAGTTCTCCAAGTGTGAATTTTTGGCTCAGTTGAGTAGCATTCTTAGGGGCACGTGGTGTCCCATGAGGGTATTCAGGTGGTCAGACGAGTGTGGAGAGAGCTTCAAGAAGCTCAAGATTTCTTTGATCACAGCTCCAGTGTTACTACAACCATCAGCTTCAGGTTCTTATACCACGTATTGTGATGCCTCGAGGGTAGGCGTTGGTTGTGTTTAGATGCAGAAGGATAAAGTGATTGCGTAATAGCTATTATTTCGGAAGGGTATAGAGAGAGATCAGTTTGAGGCTAGCAGGAGGGGCTATTTCCTGTGGGGTGTCCTGAGGTTGTGTGATCCTTATGTCGTTTTGTAGCAAGTTCTCTTTTACCATTAATTGATATAAATTGCAATATGAGTAAAATTGCTTGTGGAAGTTGGCATGTTCATTCAATGGTGAATGCCAGATTTGCATACGACGTGGAATACCAGATGGTTCGTGTCATATAAGCTTACGAAGGATTTAGTTGAATCTCAGTGCAGTATGGTGACTGTGATAGCGTATGGGCATTGTGAGGTATTGTTTGTTTTGATCGTGGGATTTGAGCCAAGTGGAGGAGGCCGTTAATGATTAGTTGATTGCACAATTATGTGTTGTATTTGTTTCAGTTCGAGGTATATTGGTGGATCAGTTATGAAGTGCAGAGGCGGAGTCTGGGAATGACTCGAGTAATGGAAATTCTTCGATACAAGTTGTGATGTACTCTATGGGTAGGTGAGTTCTATTGAATGATTGAGTTGTAATTGTAAAAGGTGTAGTGGGTGCAGTGTATGAATTTTCTTGTTGCTTCAAGTGAGTGGATTACT
The DNA here is from genome assembly GCA_005239505.1 of Nicotiana paniculata. NCBI lineage: Eukaryota > Viridiplantae > Streptophyta > Magnoliopsida > Solanales > Solanaceae > Nicotiana > Nicotiana paniculata. Next base: position 12,282 of record MDKI01167091.1, on the reverse strand, counting down.
TTCCTAGTATGTTGCTGTGCAAACGGGGTCAGGTCGTTCTATCTGCTTGATCGATGTAATCAAGATTTGTGTAGAGTGGGTGACTCTCGACAATGGATCTGACGGATTCAAGGTTAAATATAGAAATTGGGAATCTTCAAGGTGTATTTTGGGCTAGAACTGAGATTTACGTTGGAGGGTGTCAAGACTTGTGACATTTCTACATTACATCGGATTCTACATATCAGTATCAGGAAGGTGAAGGTTATGGCTTTAAATTCGCAGGTAAGTCGGAAGAAAGTTGGATAAATAGGACAACTTAGTAGTAGATAGGATCGGCATGGTAAGGGATACAATTAGATCTTTGGGTGTTCATGAGGTAATGAGTTTTTATAGGTGTTTCTTAGCAATGCTCTTGGGTTTTGGTGACCTGCATTGCTTGGTTGATTTATAAGGATTCATTCCTGACGGTTTGTTGTTGTAAAAATGGGATTCAGATAGTTCCTAATGGTTTCTACCACGGTTAGAGATGTATATCTTCTACTGGCATGAGGAGCATGTCGTGTATAGTGATGTTGCTCATTAGATGGGATAAAATGAATGTTTCTTGGCTAGTTGAGTACGTAGTTTCTTATGGCTCGGAAGGGATTATGAAGTTCTCATATTTATCATAGGATGGCAGGGTGTATGCGGCTTGTTGTGTAGAGTTGAGATTTGCATGTGTGAGGTCAAGATTCAGTTCTATAAGGAAGGCCATAATTTCTTAGGCGTCATGGGACGTTTTAGATGACTAAGTAGATGATATCACTAATTTGTGCGGTTTGATGAGGGTAGACATTTCAGAAACATCAATGTGTTTTACTTAAAGGTAGTTCAATGGTATTGCGACGCTCTTTTGTTTGATCGACTGCTGATATTCAAGCTTTCTTGGTGGCACAGAAGAATTATAGGATTATCCCTCGTGGAACGATTGAGTATTAGAGGTGTGTTATATATTCGAGCGGTGGAGTTGGGATCAGATATGAGGATTCGTGCGCTTTATGGATTTCGAGACTGGGAGTTCTCATAAATAGGTTATTTTATGGTTGTGAACTGTGAAGATGCGAGCAAAGCTAGTCAGATTTTAGTATGTCCATGATTCAGTCATTGTGAACTTTTGGAGAGTTATCTATCTTTTGCGGGTGACCAGCGTTGATTTAGGGTTCATTGGTCGGACTAGTATGGATGTGTGTTCTACACCGGGTCAGAATTATTGACTCCGAATGGCTATTGTTGAGGGGTGTGCCATTCGATTGTCATTGAGCTTATTCGTGTTCTGGAGTGATCTATGAGTTACCCTTCTGTGTTTTGATGAGTTGTGATTGTTGGTTATATGCACACATGGTGCAGTTCTATTTTGGCTTTATAGAGGAATTCGAGTGAGACGGGTTTTTTGGTGTTGAATGATTGATTGCGCATTGGATATGTTCTTTTTTGATGATTATGGTGATTTAGTTTTCGTACTAGACATCAAATTGCGCGTGGTTGATGATTTTGAGCATGGAGACTTGAGGTGTCTCATGTGGACCAGTGTTTGGATAGGGTCGCACAATGCAAAGAAGTTATGTGGAGGTATGGTCCCTCGGGTTAGATTCGCGTATTCTGGTTCTACGATGTGTGATGGGTTCTCAGCATTATGTTGTTGTGGTACTGGTGAGCTTGCGATATAGCTCTCTCATTTGAGCCATTTTTCCAGGATTTGAGTACCCTTGGACTGTTGCTTATTGGTGTGAGGGTCGCACGGGTTGTGGGTTTAGATTGTATCGATGTGTCATGTCACTAGAACAGTCATGTTGGATGAGATGAGGTCATTGGGATCTAGAATGAATACTATCAGATTGAATTTTAGCATGTTGGGAGGATAATATCGGGATCCGGCTTAGAAATTTACTATGGTCCTTGCCGAAGGAGAGGGCTCCATGACTGGTTGATATGAGGAATGGTTATCACTTTCTGTGTGTTTCATTCATCATTGGCAGTATACACAAGTGTTGGAATGAGGCTTTGGTTTGATAAGAGGTTTATTACTGAAATTAGGTTGTTTGAGCAGCTGTTGTTATTAGAAGTTATCTCTATGAGTGTTTGAGTTGTGTGGTGTATGCCACGACCCAAACCGATGGGCTGCGACGGGCTCCCGGTACGTTACTCGACCGAGTACCAAGGTAACATATTTTTCTTATTACATCATCACATACACGTGACATACGAGCATAATAGTCCAACATAATCATTTATAAACTCAAAACATAGGCCAACAAGGCCGTACAATCTTTCACGTACACGACATAAAGCCTCTAAGAGTACATACATGTCGCAAAGGTCGGGAAAGAGTCCCGCCATACCAAACAATACAAGTCTAAATTATACTAACCAAACAAGAAACTCCGAAGCAAATGGAGTGCACCAACATCTTCAGCTGAGCTGATAGCCTACTTGGAGGGATCTCGACCTGTCTATCAGGACTTGCGAGCAAGAAACGCAGCGTCCCCAGGCAAAAGGGACGTCACTACGAATAATGTACCGAGTACGTAAGGCACATAAATAAATACATAAGAGACATGGATGACATATAGAGTGCATGACTCAACCTGTAAGTCTGAATAACTTTGTAAATCATAAATTACTTTTAGCGTCATGCATATGCGTATGAATTTCATGTCGCTCATAGGTATATGTTTCATAACATCATCAGCCTCTGAGGGCATCGCGTCATATAATATCAGCCACTGCGGGCAAAATCATCATCGTATACCAGCTGATCAGGTGGTGGTGCATATATAACGCCATAACCTTTCCCATATACCATATACATATATATGCATACACATATACACGTATATAATGCTGTTTTAATATACATACATATATACGCGTATATAGCGTCGTTTGAACCATATTTCAGCCACTACGGGCAACATCATCATCATATACCAGCTGATCAGGTGGTGGTGCGTATATAACGCTGTAACCTTTTCCCATATACCATATACATATATTTACATATATATGCGTATATAACGCCATCTGGTCATGGGTCAATAAGCATATGTAAATGCATGAAATGCATATGAAATACGTCAATAAAATCTCTCGGTACGTCATAAGGCCATTATGCCTCTTATTAATATCACGAAATAAACTTTACCAACATACGTATTTTCGAGACCCATGAACAGAAAATAATAATAATTGTCATGGGGAATCAAGAATATAGACACCCCTACTACTTCTATGAATAGAGTAATTTATAGAAACTGTGTATTTGCTAGTTTCTTAAGTATAATTTGGACCATGCCAAAGAGAAAGAAGGGATAGACTTAACATACCTGGAGTAGGAAAAAAAATCCGTAAAATTACTCTATTCATAGGAAAAGGTTGCATCGTACTCCTTTAGAACCGCAAAATTTTACGTTTCTAAAGTTCTAATAATTCTCGTTGGATTTTTTTGTGTAGGAACTAGTTGAAGAATTACATTGCTAATGTAGTGTTTAGAAATGAATCATGTGAAATCATGTTGTAATGTTAGAAATGAAGAAATCACGTTCTTTTTATTTTTTTTTTATTTTTTATGAGAACTTTGTGGGAATTTTGTAAGAATCATATTGCTAACCTTTCAATAGTTCAGGTCTGATTGTATTGAGAATTTTAGAAGGAAAGTGTCTTAGGAAAATATTTGTCTTTAAAATCCTAGAATGAAGTGCCTTTGTACTTAACACATTTCTTGCCACCTAACCAAAGATAAGTAATAGTCATTCGGTCAAGAATTGGCTTGTTTCCACGTGGGTGGGGGAGTTTTAGTCTTTATCCACTAATTAATTAATTAGGTAATGTCCCGTTACCCGGTAATTAACAAATTACCCGCATAATTAAGAATTATCTCAAATGTACTCACTTTTAATACACTTTATACACCTTACTATCATAGCCATATGGTATCTTGTATGACACTAGTCTATAAATACCGGGTATTTTAGCTCGGGCCGTATTGTATCCCAAAATGTTAAATTTCGACGAAATTCATTTCCTTCGATTCTCTTACCCTCTCACCTTCACGAATTTATTTATCACTCGTTTGAAGTAGCGTAATACTTATACTTTCCAAATAATCCTATTCCCCAGCTTACGTCAATTAACTAATAATGAAACTTTAACGTACGAATATGCGGAATGTAACATCTCATTTCCGAGCTTTCATCAATTTATTTATAATGTACTTCCACGTGCGAAAACATGAGGTGATAACAGTATATCATGTTATTTTCATCTTGAATTGCGATTATGGCTTGATACAGCGTGTCAGAATTATTCAGTGTGTAGATGTGGAGATTCTTATCTTATAGATAATTTCAGAAGTGGAAAATTGGTTCTAAGGTTATGGGCTAGGGTGAATTGTGAGATTTCATTTATGTTATGTTATCAAACCTATATGGGATAGGGTGACGTGGGATCACCCCCAGGTATGTGCATGGTAAGGTTACAAAGCGATTGGGTTTTCGGAACAACTCTGGGCACGTTCGAGGACGAACATATGTTTAAGTGGGGGAGGTTATAACGACCCGATCGGTCGTTTTGAGCATTTGCACATCGTTCGCTAGTTCTCGAGCATGACTACCCCCGTATGATGTATTGTGACTTATGTAAATCGCCGTTTTTGGTTTTCAGGATAATAGGAATAGATTTGGAAGAACAATTCTGAGCTTGAAGCTTTAAATAGGAAAGGTTTGGCCAAGTTTTGACTTTTTAGTATTCGATATCGGATTTAAATTTTTATGATATGGTTTGCTCCATTAGGTGATTTTGGACTTGGGAGAGCGTCCAGAATGTGCTTTAGAGGCCCGTGGTAGAATTAAGCTTGAATTGGCGAAATGGGAAATTTGATGTTTCTCGGTCGGCAGTGGAAATTTTGATATTGGGGTCGGAATATAATTCTGAAAGTTGGAATAGGTTCGTAGTGTCATTTTTGACTTGTGTGCAAAATTTGAGGTGAATCGGACTTGATTTGATAGGTTTCACATCGAATATAAAAGTTGGAAGTTCTTAGTTTCATTAAGCTAGAATTAGGGTGTGATTCACGGTTTTAGCATTGTTTGATGTAATTTGAGGAATAGAATAAGTTTGTGTCATATTATGGGACTTGTTAGTATACTTGGTTGGGGTCCCATGAGGCTCGGATAAGTTTTGGAAAAGTTTTTGGGAATATTTTTGTCGTTTTGAGCATAAGCATGTAATGATCTAAAGGTCCATTTTTAGTTCTAGAGATCGAAATTTGATTTCGAGACTTCCCGAGATTTTGATAACGAATTATAGGAGTGATTTGGAAAGTTTGGTCTAATTTCATCAAGTCGCGATTGGGCTTTTGACGTGAAACATTAGTTAATTGTTTAACGAGCGAAAAGGGTATCACAATGAGCAAATGAGCTCCGAATTGAGTTTCGATTGAAGGGCTATGTTCGTATTATTATTTGTGACTCGTAGGAACAAGGATCATCAAATTCTGAGTTCGTATGGTGGAGTTAGATCCTTTGTACTTAAAATAAATATTGCTGGTGCAACAGGATCCGGTGCTCACCTTTAGTGACAAGATTTCACACTTTTAACGACGGGAATTAGCTTTTAGCGACGGTAATTGGGTTTTTTTTAACGTTGTTCTATTTTTTTAGCCCATTTTAACAGTTTTTGGTGAAAGAACACGGATTGGGGTGATTTTTTGAGCAAGAAATCTTGGGAAATCCTGAGGTAGGTCACTTGTGATCATTTCTACTCCATAATATTGAATTATCATCGAGCCAACTAGATTTCATGTTTTTGAGGTCTAAATTGGGGATTTGGACCTAGGGATTTGAAAATAAGATTTGAAGATTTGGAGGACGAATTGTTATCGGAATTTAGTAATTTTGGTATGGTTGGACTCGTGGTTGAATGGGTTGTCGGATTTTATGAGTTTCGTCGGATTCCGAGATGTGGGCCCGGGGTCGGGGTTTGGCCAATTCCGGGAATTTTTGTTTAAATTGATAATTTTTCTGTGGGCTTTGTTCCTTTAGCATGTATTAATGATATAATACTGATTTTGGATAGATTCGAGGCGATTTGTGGCCGAGTCGAGCGGCAAGGGATTGCGGAGTAGATTTTCATCCGGTTTGACGTAAGTAATGATTGTAAATCTAGACCTGAGGGTATCAAACCTCGATATTTTGTATTATTTTGATAAATAAGGCGACGCACATGCTAGGTGACGAGCGCGTGGGCGTGCACCAGTAGGAATTGTGACTTGGTCCGTCCCGTAGCGACTATTAAGCCGTGTATTTGATTTGAAATCATATGATATCCTGTATATTAGAGATTTATACTATATTTGGATGTACGCCATGTTTGGGGCCTTGTGCCGACCTGTTGGACCCTCAGGAGTATTTTACCACTATTCTCACACTGTTTTGATAGAAAATATAATCTCAGTCATGATTTATACTTGTTCACCGTTTATTCCTATTTTATCATCCTGTTTCTAAATAATGAAAGGTATTTGGGGCTGAGTCCCCGTGATTTATATTGAGTTTCCCGAGTGACTTGTGAGGATGGTGATTGAGTGAGGCTGAGAGCCGAATTGTGAGGATAGTGATGAATCAGGCTGCACGCTGCAACATGTAATAAACATATATACATGGATCGGGTTGCTCACCTCAACGAGGTATATGTAGATCACGCTGCGCGCTGCAGCGAGATATTGGATCGGGCTACACACCACACTGATATAGCGCTTGGGCTGTAGGAGCCCATCCGGAGTCTGTACACCCCCAGTGAGCGCAATCGACTATTATGGATCAGGCTGCATGCCGCAGCGACTACTATATGGATCGGGTTGCAAGCTGCAACAATTGTTATATGGTACCTGTTGAGTGAGAGTGCTGAGTTTGAGCATTAACTGAAGAGAATATAGTCACGAGTGACTGAGAGGCTTGCCCGAGAGGCTTTATTTGTGAGTGACACTGTGCCCGAGTGTCTGATGTTTTACGAAACTATTGTTTTCACTCTTCTTTACACTGAGCCTCTAATGAAAATGTTGAACAAATGTTTTATACGAGTTTTAAGTGGAAAACTGGAGATTTTATGAAATATTCGGAATGTAGATTCCTGACTTGAGTTAAATTATTTTTACTATTGCTTATATTATCATTTTACATGATCTTTAAAATTCTCATCACTGCACTCAAGTCTTTAGTTATGGTTGTTACTTACTGAGTTGGCGTACTCACGTTACTCCCTGCACCTTATGTGCAAATTCAGGTACCGGGGCTTAGCGGTAGTTGATCTACCCCTTTTGGAGCATTGTTCGGAGATTGTGAGGTAGCTGCTCGGCGTCCGCAGCTTTCCCATTCTTCTTTCCTACTATGTCATTTTACTTTACTTCCCAGACTTGTTTGTAGTAAAGAATTAGTGCTAGATTGTTTCACCTCTTAGATGCTCATGAAAATTGACTCCGGGTTTTGGGGCTGTGTTTTAGACATTTTTGGTTATTATTATTATTGTTGAAATGCTTAAGAACGGAATTTTAATGAACTATTGGATATTTTATGTATTAAAGGGAATCCTTTATGTTATTTTTAGTAAATTGGCTATCCTAGTATCACGATAGGCGCCATCACAGCCAGATTAGGTTTGGGGTCGTGAAAGAAAGGAATAAGATTGCACTTATCCAAATGTTACATATATGCTATGATTCCAGAACTTTATGTAAGCACGACGTCAAAAGTAAGGATTACTGCCCGGGATGTTATTGATAGATACGGAGCCAATATCTGAGGTAAGTTAAGACAAGGAAATAACACAAGAAATATTACGCGAAATATGTATATGAGACTGGCCCGACGAGTAGTTAGTTATTGATTCAGGAAGAGCCTAGTCATGACTAGACAAGAAGTTACCGACAAATCAGCAGATCATGCAAGATAAATGTAGTAAACCCCAACATAGAGAATTCAGCCTCGCAGTAATGTCATTATAATACTTGAGATACATTCAAATTGGAATCGGGGTAATTAAAGATAACATATAAGTGTTACGGGGATAAAAGAAAGTGTCACTGGGAAGGCAATCAAAATATTAGTTTAGAAGCAACCCTACAAGCACAAAGGCACAAAGGTAAGTAACTACGAATGATTATAGGCAAGGAAGGATATCAAAAGGTCCGTAATAAGCTCATAGCTTTACAAGAGTCAGAGGGTTCTCCCTAAGTACGATAACGAAATTTTAGCTGAGAAAATAAGGAAGAAGACTTCAACCTAAGCATAGTAAATTAAAGAAGAAATGGTCTTGTAGTAGCAGTCCCACTGCAACATTTTATGAATTCCATAAGAAAGTGGCACCTATCGGAGCTAATGAGTGGGAAATTAAACCAAAGGTAATATTCGAGACCATGTGAGTTGTACAACAATTCCGGCAGACGTGGGAACTAAGATAAGCTAAGTATGCACACAACAAGGGGGCAGAGAGACCAGGAAATGTAATAGCTTACGTTTAAAGAAAGCTCAGAAGGAACAACATGAATTATTCGATCAATGATCCATAGTTGTACTTATGAATGCACTTAAGGGTTTGAAGTTTTATACATGCAGCATATACAGCCATAGAAGATTCCGGTATACGTTAAAAGAAAGAATTGGGTCCAGGCCATAAATGAAGGATTAAATTGTTAAAAGATTATCATGATTATTCCTCAATGCCCATGAAAGGCTAAAAATAATAACTAATACCATGAACCCCAGATCGGGAGATAACTTAAGCCGACATAAAGGCCGATCAGAAAAAGGAGGGAACTAAAGAGTTACATCAACGAAGTAAATCAGGACTCCGACTATTGGACCATAAATTATAGGAACTATGATTGAGAACATAGGAGAATCACTCCTAATATCATAGGTGCAAGAGAGATAGCACAACATCCATATTCTATAACGGCTCTATGATAAAGCCAGTTAGAAAAATACCAACCTCATTAGAATTCAGTATGGAGCTCCCACCAGATTGTATATGCAACAGAGGTGCAAGTATTGTAATAGATCTTCAAATGGTAGATGTGATTTATACTTATGTGGGAGAGAGGTTATGAAAGAGATAGAAGAATGTTAGGTGATATTCTAAAGTAAGGTAGAAGTGAAAAACGTACGAAATACTCAAGTACAGAAGGATGAGAGTGGTCCATACTTTAGGTAAAAGACTAGAAGCGCTGGGTATCGAGAGGTCTATTTAAGACAATAAAGAAGAGTTAGAGACAATGTGATGTTTCGCTTAATCTTCCAGGATGAAATAAGAAAATCAATGGTGCAAGGAAGTTGAAGGAGGGGTGCGAGTAGTATAAATGGATATGTATGGGTCACAAGCTAAAGTATGATAAAACGACAAGGTTTTAGAAAGAAAAAAGTAAGGATAAGAATAAGGTAAGTGAGGAGGTGACAAAAATGGATAAGTCCTCGAGATTAAGTCCGTGAAAAAAAAGGAGCTCATGGTTCCTCTAAGTTATAGAAAGCTTAATATAGCCTAAATGAACTCAAAGATGTCTAAGACTAGTAGCATTTAGAAGAGGTGGGATGCTGCCTGGTAGCAGAATGAGGGTGAAATTATGATAAATAAAGGATGAAGTTTGGGCCTTCACTTGATTAATGATTTGAAATTTCATGAGTTCTGCGGGATCAGAATAACCCCCATAGGATGAATCACATTAGGATGTTATAAAGTACGGTTATGGAAGTATAGTATCACCCCTAGGTGGATCAATCTAATTACTCCAGATGTCCCCGATGAGACGCTACCCCTAGCGGTGGTGTTACATAAAAAATCCAATTATTAATGGTAGATGATGAATCAACATTAAGGTAAATCAACAATAGATGGATAAAAGTTCAACAGTATGAGATGAGATTAGACCATCAGTCTTAAGGATAAACAACGAGAGTAACCTAGAGTTGGTTGCAAACCTCAGTAACTATAAATTGAAGTAAGATTATGGTATAGTATGGTTCAGTAGATGCAGTACAGTCATACGAATGGATAACCAGGTCTATGAAATAAGATATAGCCATATTCAAAAATTCTACAAAGTACCGACCGAAGAACTTCAGTACACCTATAAATGCCCAGATAGGGATCCTATTAAGTCTTGTATATGTTTACAAAGTAAGGCCTAGATATTGGCTAAAAGCTGGAGGAAAAAAAGAGAAAGGAGTCGCATAGGCACACTTACAAGGTCAGTATTGTAGAGGCTGCATGATAGAAGGTAGCAACAGTTACGAGATTGGAAGGAATTCGATCACAAATCATGGCATGGGAAAGAGGCCTAAAGGGGGGAATGCCCTGACCTTTGGAATTATTCACAGAACAACTACCTAAATGGCAAGGAGAGTATTAAGGTATTCACAAGAGCTATAAGTTATGAAAATGATAAGAGCATAAATCAACATTCGATGACGAATGTTCCAAAGGGCGGAATGATGTTATGCCCCGCAATATTACGTCGATATTTCGTCCCACAGTATTATGTTACAATGATGTCACGCTTTGTAGTATTACATTACGATGATGTTAGGCTTCGCAGTACTAAGTTACGACGATGTTGCACCATGTAGTATTGTACGTTGAATTTGCATAAGGTCATTAACATTAGTCCAAGGAAAAGATTATTTGGAGATTATAAGGATTACACTATTTCAAACAAATGATGAGTATATTCATTGTCATGACCAAAAATCCTAGGAAAGGTCGTGATGGCGCCGGACACCTCTGTCAGGCAAGCCGACACTAAAAGTTGATTGAATCTCTATTTTAATATTTTGAAACCATTTATTTTCACTATATTAAATAATAATTAATGAACTTTTACTAAGCAAATAACAGTGTCTTACTAAATTCAAATAATAATTAAATCCCAAAGTCATCCCAGAACCCAGTGTCACAAGTGCATGAGCATTTACTAGGAAGTAAAATAAAATACAACCACCGTCCGGAATACAAATGGGACATTAAAGAAAGTACAACACAATACTCTGAAGGAGACTCCGCTGGCTGCGGGTCATCTCGAGAGGAGCAGATCACCTAAGCCCCCATATTAGTGATGCCACTGCGTCAAGCACGACCACTAGATATACATGTGTCTGTGCAACAAAAATGCACAGCAAGTGTAGTATGAGTACAAAAATAACGTGTACCCAGTAAGTATCCCGCCTAACCTGGAAGAGGTAGTGACGAGAGGTCGAATTTGACACTTGCTAGAGGTCAATTGTAATAAAATCAAGGGTGACACTAAGCATGGATATCATAGATAATTAAAAAATAGTTATAGGAAATAACAACTTCTTCCACATTTACAAACTTTAAATCTTCGTCATTTCAGTTGACAACTTATAATTCAAGGCCAGCAAACAGTAAAAAAAATACTCAGAAAGTACTCAGCAAATATCATGCGCAAGAAATGCCGAGGGCCGAACAGCTCGAACCAATGATAAATGAAAATTGTGCACTACCGAAGGGTCGAACGGCTCGAACCATAGATGCATCTATTACCCCGCTCGCGAATCGATCATGCGACGCGGTCATATATAAATAATAGAGTTACCTTGCTCGTGAATCATACATGAGACTCAGGTACTCATAGATACTCACATTCACATAGTAAATTCACATTTTATCAGGAAAATAATCACCCAAGGAGGTGATAAAATTATCTTTTAATGGACGTGAAGATAGTATTTATATATTTTCCAGAAATTCATATACCAAGTTCGATAAGGTTTAATCTTTTCCAAATTCATCAATAAAGTTACAAGTATGGCAAATAAAACATGCTTTTGGGTCCTAGACTACCCGGACATAAGCATAATAGTTGCTACGCACGGACTCCTGTCACCTCATGCGTATGTAGCCCCCATAAATAGCATCACATATTTAATTATTTCACATATGGGGACAATTCCTTCGTACAAGGTTAGAAAGGAGACTTACCTCACTCCGCAACAAAATTCAAGATCCCAATAAACCTTTGCTTCGCGAATTCGTGTCTGAAAGCCTCAATTCTAGTCATAAACAATTCGAAATACTCAATACAAATAGTAGGAATTAATTTCATCCGTGGGGACCGCATCTCCTAATCCAAAAAAACTCACAAATTCCGACAACCCACTCCGATACGAGTTCAATCATGCAAAAATTATCGAATTCCGACATCAGATAGGCTTTCAAATCTTAATTTTTTGTTTTTGGAAGATTTGCTAAAAATTA
>MDKI01016964.1:0-32670 GCA_005239505.1 Nicotiana paniculata | reverse complement strand
GAGTGTTTCCATGCTTCAATTACCACAAATCGTTCAGCCTCATGAGTATCTTCTCCCACAACTAGAACATCTTCATTGGTGAATCGTTGCAGGCTTAGTGTAGTTAGATAGAATAGCATCTTCATCTGCCAACGTTTGACGTCTGTACCGGAAAATTTCCCGGATTTTTCTGCCGGTGCCATCGTATGTGCTGGTCTTGACGAAGCAGCAACACTCGATGAAGCACCCGTTCCAGCAACATTTCCATTAATTTGGTTTTCATTCGTCATGTTTCGGTAGAGTTGGAAACAAACAGAACTTCGTTAAATCAGTGAAGTTTTGATATCTTCAAACTGAATACCAAACCAAACATACAACACGTAACAATGGTGAAGTTTTTATACACTTCAAACCCGTACATTTATTATTCCTGTGAAGTTTTGATATACGTTAAACCTGACAGAATAGATATTGGAGTAGAAAGCACCAAGGCTTTAGTCTCCAAAGCAGTATACAAAATATAGATAACAGTTCAATATAAATTTCAACACAGAAACGTTAAATAAAATTCCTTAAGCTTGTTGTCGATATTGTGTTAAAACAAACTGTTAGAAGAAACAGAAAATCAGTAGATGATATGAAATATTCCGAGTCCACAATTTCCTTGTGCGTCCTTAAGGAATTTTAACCCCCTCACAAGTTGCCAAGGTAATGGATTAAATCCTCCCAGGATGAAACGGAATAAACCTTCCTGCAACAGTGGCAATACTAGTTGCAGGATACCAACGAACTCAAAGAACGGAGCAAAATCACACTTACGATTTTGAGAGAGAGACTGCGAATAGAATGCAGTATATTTTCAGAAGGAAATTCTGAAATTTTCAGTGAATGAAAAGGAAGTCATGCCTCGAAATTTATAGGCAGTGTGATGTCTGTTCAGGAAGAGGTGTTTGTTCAGAAGGAAAATGCATTATGTTGATTATACGTTTCAGTTAAATCCGTTATCGATCGATCATTTGACAAATCCGAAGCCGAAGCCAAGCCGAGCGACGACGACGGCGCGAGGGTTCATTCTCTTCAACTCCTTTTAAGAGCTCTAAGAAGTGATTCTATATTTATACACACAAGTGTAGTTGTCTTTCACCAATGTGGTACAAAGTTCATGACAAAGCTCACTTGATTCAAATTTTCATTTCTCTCTATTTTATTTCCCACCATTTTCCAATTCACACTCCTTGTCTTTAAAGCCCAATGACTTTAAAGTCCAACAATTAATACACAAATGGTATATAATTAGTAATTAGGTATACTAAATGTAATTATATCAAACCTTAAACATTAAGGGTAATATAGTTTCCTATATGGTATAGGAATGTAAAAATTCTAAAAAAGAATCTTCTTTAATTGCCAGACAAGCCCAAGTCATGTCAAATCCATTATATAGAGCCCGTTTGGATTGACTGAATTTAAGTAGTTAAAAACACTTTTTAAGTATTGTAACTTGTTTTAGAAATAAGCAGTTACATGTTTGGATAGAAGTACTTGAGCTGAAAATAAATTGCTGATGTGTTTGGTAAAAGCGTTCTTATAAACACATTTTCTGTTATAAGGACTAAAATGTCCAGCTAACATGGCAACATTAGTGTTGGTGATCAAATGATTCAACTTTCAAATAAGTTTAAAATTCATAAAAATTAAATAAACGATAAACACATAAATAACATAGTCCCAGAATAGTATGAATAGTGAAATTTAGTACTGAGTTATTTAATAATTGAGGAAAATTCTAATTGACAGAATAATAATAATTAAAATTGTCCTTTTGCCTTTATTAGATTACATAGAGAATTTTTACCAATTTCCTCGACATTCATTTCGTGGATAAGTGGATAGTTCCACTAAATTCACGAGTAGTTGCCACATAAGTTAAATTTCACACGTATTACTTTATGTTTTCCTCACTTCTGCAACTGATATGAAACCTCAATGTTCGTCGATGGAGGAAAGACGCAGGGAATTAAGAATGGGAGAGAAATAAATAATTTAGGACTTTTATTGTGAAGGGCATTCTGAAATAATGAAAAAATATTAGGGATAAAAGGGTTCCAACTAGGTGTTTAGCCAAAAAATGGAAAAATGACATTGTATAGCTACTGTAAAAATAATAGCCGAAAAAGTGTATAAAATATATATAATTTTTGTATATATATACATTATGTATGTTATATATAAAAAATTTATACATATTTTATACACTTTTTCGGGTACCATGTATAAATAGTTTCTGGCGCGGGCTAAAACTGATAATACCTCAAAAAACAAAAAGTTGCGATTGCCCAGCTTATTGTTTTTGGCTTGTTTCGGCCTTTTGGCTTAAAATTCAAGGGCTTTTAATCACTTTTTAAATTTTGCCAACACTCAAATAAGCAAATGCATATAGGAAAAGAATGAAAGAAGCTTTGGAGCAACAATAAAATTATTTTTGTGTGATCTATAGGTTTCGAGTTCGAGTTGTGAAAGCGGCCGCAAATGTCTGTATTTAGGGGTGTACATGGAATGGGTTGGTTCGATTATTATTAAAACCAAACCAAACCAACTATATCGTTTGGATTAGTTCGTTTTTTCAGATTTTACAAATTTTTTTGTTACATGAATAATATGTCAATCTTACTTTGTTAAATTTTTGATAAGTAAATATATATTTAATAAAAATTTAAAAAAGATAAATATATGATCTATTAAAATATTTTTATGGGATAATTTTCTTAATAACACATGATAGTTATTTTTTTAGTTGTGTGACAATAACTTTTTGTTGATGTACATTTTCAAGGTTAACCGAATTTAATAATTAAATATAAAAATCAATATGATACCTAAATAATGATATGTACTATTCAATTTTCAATTATCGAATACCACTTCAAATTCAAAAAAGATATAAGATTATTAGATTTTGATATATGAATATGAAAGAACAAAGAGATTGACGCATTTCAATAACACTTGATAAGAAAATGATCATACAACACATTATTTAAAGTTAATAAAAATGGAGCACTTCATATCCTATTAAAAATTACATCCCATAAGAGAATCTAAAAGAAAATTCTATATAAAGTCTTAAAACAACAACAATGACAACATACCCAATATTATCCTACACCGTGAGTTATGGAGAAGGTAGTGTGTACACAGACCTTACCCCTACCTTGGAGGATAGAGAAATTGTTTCCAATAGACCATTGGCTCACAAATTTATATATTAGTTTGATTCGGATTTTTTTACTTAATACCAAATCAAATTTCATCGAATTTTTTACTCAGTTTGGTTTGACTTTTTAGTTCGGTGCAATTTCTCGGGTACACTCACACCATTTGGGGTGCGATTCTTCCTCGAACTTGCATAAATACGAAATATCTTGTCCAGAAGTAAAATTTTACAATAATATTGGAGGAGACACGATGTCATAAAGTATTAGGGAATCTAAGAATGTGGTGGTGGAGCACAAAAGTTTCAAACAATAATTTTTTACTAATATTAAAGTAATGAAATATAATTAAAAGAATTTCATCCCAAAATAATTAATAAAATATTATCTTGTCTTGTAGCTAAAAGTGAATAAAAATAAATACACATTTTATTAAGCCGACAATCGTCGATTTGCAAGCGAAATATTTAATTTGCCTTTCATTAGCAGTAGTCTACATTCTACAATAGTACAATAGCTCATGTAGCGTTAAGACAAAATACATCTTAATCCAAATTCTACGATGAAAAAGATATATAATAAAACACAAATTGCCTATTGACATTGCTTTATTATATCATATATTTTTCTTTTATTTCATAATTTGGGTCGGGATAAAACATTAATTCATGATTACTTAATATTATGAAAAAGAGATCCAATATAATTTAATATAAGTGGAGATTGAGGAGGATAGTGGCTGTGCAAATAAGCTGTTTTCGATACACTCTCTGACTCCAAACAAATATGTAAAAATTCACAACAGTATAGAGAAAAAACACAATCGGAAACTCAAGTTTCTTAAAATAAAATCAAAATCTTCTCATTCAACGATACATATGGAACTTTTCATTCCATATGAGAGAGTACATATACATGAGAAAATCCATCTTTCCTCATTCTTTATTTATTACATTAACCATCAAACAAAATGGGCAAAAGCTATTATTTTTTTCACATTTTTTTTTAAATTTAAATTTAACAATTTTAGAATTCAAGTGGGAATAAACCCAACTCATCAAGAACTTCCTTGCAACCAGAAACAGCCTCAGCTTTCATGAAGAAAAGTGCATTAGCATATCTAACAGCATTGTGAATTCCAACATTGTCACTGCACTCAATTCTGGCCTTTTCATAACCAGTGACAGTTTCTTTGCAATCTTCCCTTGGGCTTTTTACGACCGTCACCTCGCATATATCGTCCTGGTGGTCACCTTCCACTGTCAATTTGTACTTGCCGTCTTTGTCTGTCACGCCTTCGACCGAGAATGTCTCGGTCTCTGTGCTGATGTTCCTGCATTGCAAGTGCACGGTGGCACCTGTCGCAATAGCATAAGGTCAGTATCTTTATAGTCGTATCTATTGTGATAAGAAAAAAGTTCTTCATTATGTTCAATATCTTTCTTCTATAATAAATAATTTAATAATATAAATATTTAATTATATATAGTTTAAGTTGAAAGCAACAAGTAAAATGCGTCTGCACCCTAGCTAATGCTATATTGCACGAAATTTTAAAAAAAAATCGTTGCACCCATATTGGATCCTTCTAGAATATATTATTTTTAGAGGATAACAATTTTGGAAAACCCGAGTAATATTTCGTACCTTCAACGTTCTCGCTGAGTTTCGTCTCGAATTGGACACGGCAGGTGTCACAGTAGACCTTGCCTTCAACATCAAAGACTTGAGGGTGGCAATGGGCGAAGTTGACAAGGGCTACAATGCAGAGAGCAGAGAGGAGCAAAATAGCCTTTGCCATTTTAATTTTCTTTTTTGTGTGTTTTATTTATTGTCTTTTTTTTTTCTTTCTTTTATTTATTGCTCCTTCTCTTTTTTGTGTGTGTCCTGTTTGAGTAGAATGAGATGCCCTTTTTATAGTGGGAAAACGTTAAGAAAAATATGGTGGAGCGATTATTTCTCATAATATTGTTCCAATATTGAAGTGAAGGTAGCAATTGACTCGTTCTTCCTTTTACTTTTCGTGGTTGCAAAAATAGTAATAATTTTTAGCCACAAACTCGGAATGGTTTGGTATTTGCATTATTTGAAGGGTCATGAAATATTACAAGACTACAATATATATATATATATACCTTAACTAATTTTTCTAATATAACTATAATTTTTTTAAACCAAAGTCAAATAACTATGTTTTTTAACAGAAATATCACAAAATTTTCACCACCTAATATAAAAAGTCACAACTGTTGAAAAATTTAACTTTCCGATGCTTTAATATTTTAATCCATCTTTTTTATTTTATTTTTATTTTTAACTAATAAATATTGACCCGATTAAAAGGGTACTCACCCGACCCAATACCCATATACTTATGCACTTGGAAAGAATTTATCAAAAGATCTTTCGATGCACTCATAATTGATATTTTTTTAGTCCAAATTAAACATGTGAAAAGGGCTAACATTAAAAAAGGGCTAACCTATTTACGAAGCATGTGAAAAGGTCGTGGTTAGAAAAACTCGATTGGGACAAAGAGATTACTAATTATCATTGGATCAGAAGTAATATTATATTATGGAAGTTCATTTAGTACTTCGCTTTATATAAGACTCCGTCATAAATATGTGTATTTATTTAGTACCCTATTGGAAATAAGCCTCCTGAAGAAGCTTATCATTTTGGTACTCCGTTATGGATAAACATCACCCCAGAAGATTATCGATATTTGGTACAATAAGTTTATCCTTTCGGTACTCCGTTATAGATAAACATCACCCCCGATAGAAGATTATCTATATCTGCTACGATGAGCTTATCCTTTCGGTACTCCGTTATGGATAAACATCACCTCCGGTAGAAGATTATCTATATCTGATATAGTAGCAACTTACCAGCAGCTTGCAAAAGCAGCTTATACAACAACTTCCTTTCTTCTATAAATAGAGGAGATTTCAATTCATTATGTACGTAAGTTTGAAGTTTGAATAATATATCAGTTTCTCTCTATACTTGTCTTTACTTTACAATCTTTATTTTATAACACGTTATTAGCACGAGACTCTGCCATCTCGAGCAAATACTTTGAAAGATCAGAGGTACGAACTTTCTTTTTCTAAATAATGTCAAATATTTCTAAACTTGAATTTGTAGAGTATCAACAAAAGCTACATGCCTTGGGTGCTTGATGCTTAAATTCATCTTGATGTGATGGGTCATGCACGAAAAAATCAAGCATCAAACTAAGACCGTGCCAAAGAAATGATATTTCTACGCTATCACCTTGATGAAGGCTTGAAAATGGAATATTTCACTATTAAAGATCCAGTCATACTATGGAATAATTTGAGAGATAGATATGACCACCTGAAGATGGTCGTTCTTCCACAAGCACGTTATGATTGGACTCATCTACGACTACAAGATTTTAAATCTATCAATGAGTATAATTCTGCTATGTTAAGAATTATTTCCCAATTAAAATTATGTGGTGATAATATTACTGATCATGATATGTTGGAGAAGACTTTCACCACTTTTTATGCCTCAAATATGCTCCTGCAGCAGCAATATCGAGTGATGGGATTCAAAATGTATTCTGAAATTATCTCACATCTTCTTGTAGTCGAGCAACATAATTTGTTATTAATGCAAAATCATGAAAGCCGACCTACTGGTTCTTGTCCATTCCCTGCAGTAAATGAGACGAACTTCCACCAAGTTAAGCGTGGAAGAGGACGTGACCCCAGTCGTGGTCATGATCGTGGTTGGGGAAGAAACTCTAATCATGGTAATAATAATGCACCAAAGAACCCTCCTCACCACCAGCAGTGAAAAAGGAAGGAACAAAAGCATGAAAGGTGCAAGCAACAAAGGCAGAAAATGCATGATATAGATGTGGAGGAAAAGGGCACTGGTCACGTACATGTCGTACGCCAAAGCACCTGGGTGAGCTTTATCAAGCCTCCCTGAAGAAGACAGAGAAAAATTCCGAAACAAATTTTATTTATGAACATAATTTGGACTTCATGCATTTGAATGTAGCTGATTACTTTGCACTCCCGGAAGGAGAAACAAGTCATATGATCGGTGATGAATCTGTAGAAATGTAAATATTTAATTTTCGTTGTTTGTAGTAGATAGTATGGTTATGTAATTACTGTACATAAATAAGACTATGCTTTGATAATGATGTTTATTATCATATTTATTTTGTTTATGTCATTTTGTAGAATATGGATAATCATCAAATTATATTTGGATCAAATACCAATCATGAAGATATTTGTGTAATTAATAGTGGAACAACTCATGCCATATTCAAAGATTAGAAATACTTTTCTTATTTTCACAAAGAAAAATCAAATGTTTCAACAATTTCTGGTAATATAGGTTTGATCGAAGGCTCCGGAAGAGCAACTATATTTATGTCTAAGGAAACAATACTCATAATATACAATGTATTATTCTCCTCAAAGTCTCGAAGAAACTTATTGAGTTTTATAGATATCTGCCGAAATAAGTATCATGTTAAGACAATAGATGAAATGAATATGGGTTATGCCGAAACTTTTGTCCGCCAACATGAATATCCGCCGAAACTTGTTGTGCTTTGGTATGACCGTTTGGGCCATCCTGGATCAATAATGATGAGACGAATTACTGAAAATTTGAGTGGGCATCCATTAAAGAATCTGTAAATTCTTACAAATAATGATTTTTCTTGTGATGCTTGTTATCAAGGCAAAATGATCACTAGACCATCACCAATGAAGGTTGGCATTGAATCCCCTGCCTTTTTAGAACATATACATGGGGGATATATATGGACTTATTCACCTACCAAGTGGGTTGTTTAGATATTTTATGGGCCTAATAGATGCATCTTCAAAATGGTCTCATGTGTGTCTACTATCATCTCGCAACCTGGCGTTTGCAAAGCTATTAAACCAAATAATTCGATTAAGGGTACCATTCCTAGATTATCCTATAAAGGCTATTCACCTTGATAATGCTGGAGAATAATCATCTCAAGCTTTTGATGATTATCGTCTATCAGTTGGGATAAAAGTTGAACATCCTGTAGCTTATGTTCATTCTCAAAATGGCCTTGCAGAGTCATTTATTAAACGCCTGCAATTGATAGCAAGGCCACTACTTATGAAAATAAAATTGCCCACTATTATTTGGGGCCATGCTATCTTGCATGCAACATCACTTATTCGTCTCTGACTGACACATTATAATAAATATTCTTCGTCACAATTAGTTTTTGGTCATGAACCAGATATTGCCCATCTACAAATTTTTGGATGTGCTATATATGTGCTAGTAGCACCACCACAATGCAGTAAGATGGGCATACAGAGAAGGTTAAGAATATATATTGGGTTTGAATCGTCCTCTATTATTCGCTATCTTGAACCATTGACGGGAGATTTATTTACTTCTCCATTTGCAGATTTTCGGTTTGATGAAATAAAATTTTCACAATTAGGGGGAGAGAAAAAGTAAATCAAAAGAGAAATTGTGTGAAAAATTTCATCAATATCTCATTTTGACCCACGTACCCCTATATGTAATCAGGAGGTCCAGAAGATCATCCATTTACAAAATATAGCAAATCAAATACCAGACGCGTTTAGTGATTTGAAGAGGATACTAAGCCATATATCCCTGCAGAGAAAGTGCCTACCCGAATTGATGTCCCAACAGGACCATCTACTAGCGCGAGAGCTAGTGAACCTAAAGCACGCCTTAAGCGTGGCAGGCCTTTGGGTTCTAAGGATCGAAATACTCGAAAAAGAAAATCGACAAATGATTAAAATGATACTATGAAGGGATCCCTAAAGACACCCAAGATCTGATTAGTTCGGAGAATCCTGAAGAAGGCAATGAACCCAAGACTCAAGTGAATGAGAAGCTTTTAATAAGTTCTACTGGTGAAGTGATTAATTTAAATCGATCTAAAATAGTGGTGGATAATATTTTTGCATATAATATTGTACTTAACATTATGCAATATAGTGAGGATTTTAAACCCCGATCTGTCAAAGAATGTCGACAAAGACCTGATTGACCAAAATGGCAAGAGACAATTCAATCAGAATTGAACGCACTTGCTAAAAAGAGAGATCTTTGGACCATTAGTCCAAACACATGCTGGTATAAAATCAGTTGGTCATAAATGAGTTTTTGTGAGAAAAAGAAATGATAAAAATGAAATTGAAAGATACAAAGCTCGCCTTGTCGCACAAGTATTCTCACAAAAACCTAGAGTCAATTTTGATGGAACTCATTCACCTGTTATGGATTCCATAACATTTCGATATTTCATCAGTTTAGCACTACATGAAAATCTTGAAATACATCTAATGGATGTAGTTACAACTTATCTGTACGGTTCACTTGATAATGAAATTTATATGAAAATTCCTGAAGGACTTAAAATGCCTGAAGCAAATCCAAAATCTCGGTAAATGTATTCAATCAGATTACAAAGATCTTTGTACGGTTTGAAGCAATCTGGGCATATGTGGTATAATCGCCTTAGTGAATATTTGCTGAAAGAGAGTTACATAAATGATGTTATTTGTCTATGTATTTTTATAAGGAAAATGGCATCAGAATTTGTTATATTTGCTGTTTATGTTGATGACATAAATCTTGTTGGAACTCCAGAAGAGCTCCAAAAGTCAATTGAATATCTTAAGAAATAATTTGAGATGAAAGATCTTGGAAAGACAAAACTTTGTCTTGGTCTGCAAATTGAACAATAGCAGACGGGATTTTTATCCATCAATATGCCTATACATAAAGGGTCTTAAAATTCTTTTACATGGACAAAGCGCACCCATTGAGTACACCAATGATTGTTCGATCACTTGAAGTGAATAAGAATTTGTTCCGACCTCCAGAAAAGATGATGAACTCCTTGGTCCAGAAATACCTTATCTTAGTGCAATGGGTGCACTTATATATCTTGCTAATGCTGCAACGCCTGGCATAGCATTTTATGTTAACTATCTCGCAAGATATAGCTCTTTCCCTACACAGAGACATTGGAACGATATTAAGCACATATTGCAATATTTAAAGGGAACACTTGATATAGGTTTATTTTATTCTAACAAAGGTAGTGCAGATCTTGTTGGTAATGCAGATGCAAGTTATTTATGTGATCCACATAAAGCTCGATCACAAACCGGGTACATGTTTACATGTGGAGGTACTGTCATATCATGGCGCTCTACAAAGCAATTAATTGTTGCTAAATTCTTCAAATCATGCTGAGATAATAGCTATTCATGAAGCAAGAGGGGAAGGCATATTGTTGAGATCAATTATTCATTTTATTCAAGGAAAATGTAGTTTGGAATGTGATAAAAGATCCACAATTTTATACGAAGACAATGTTGAATGCATATCCCAATAAAAGGGAGAATTTATAAAAGGAGATAGAACAAAACACATTTCACCAAAATTATTCTACACACGTGATCTTCAGAAAAATGGTGACATTGATGTGAAACAAACTCATTCAAGTGACAATCCGGCAGATTTATTCACTAAATCTTTTCCAACTTCAACTTTTGAGAATATGGTATACAAGATTGGAATGCGAATATTCAAATATTTGAAACAAAGTTTTATCAGGGAGAGTAAAATATGCGCTATATTCTTTTTCCCTTTCTAAAGTTTTTCCCACAGGGTTTTTCTTATAAGATTTTTGATGAGACAACTAGTGATGCGTATTACTGAATATGTGTACTCTTTTTCCTTCACTAGGATTTTGTTCCACGCGATTTTTCCTAGTAATGTTTTAATGAGGCACATTATCTTTTAATGAACATCCAAGGGGGAGTGTTATAAATATATTATATTATGGATGTTCATTTAGTACTTCGTTCTAAATAAGCTTTCTGAAGAAGCTTATCTATATGAGAACCCGCCATAAAATGTTTATCTATTTAGTACTCCATTGGAAATAAGCCTCCTGACGAAGCTTATCCTTTCGGTACTCTGTTATGGATAAATATAAACCCTAGGTAGAAGATTATCTATATATGGTACAATGAGCTTATCCTTTCGGTACTCCGTTATGGATAAAAATCACCTGTCATAAAAGATTATTTATATCTGGTACAATGAGCTTATTCTTTCGGTACTCCGTTATAGATAAACATCATCCCGGTAGAAGATTATCTATATTTGGTACAATGGCAGCTTTCAAGCAGTTTACACAACAACTTCCTTTCTTCTATAAATAAAGGAGATTTCAGTTCATTATGTACGTAAGTTTGAAGTTTGAATAATATATTAGTTTCTCTCTATACTTGTCTTTACTTTACGGTCTTTATTTTATAACATGAATTTTTTTGGGGTTAGATCGGTTCTCTTTAATTGGCTCAACATTTATTAGACTAAACATAAAAAGTAAAGATGAATTTTGATTGGCCTGAAATTTTATAGGTCCATAAGAAACAACCTAGTGACAAATACTTATTATTTCGTCACGACTTTCCTTTTTATTTTATGGCAGTTTTGGGTCATGTAACATGAATTTGTGATTATACTCACTTTTTCTTATGTATTAGCACATTCTAATTTGTAAAAAAAAATTGAAGGACTTCGATTGACCTGAAATTTTGTAGGTCCATAGAAAACAACCTAGTGACTAATACTATTGCTTTTCCATGACTTCTGAAATTATTTTATGGTATTTCGGGGTTATGCAACACGAATTTATGATTATATTCACTCTTCGTGTGTATTAGTACATGGTAATTTTGTAGATTTTTTTTTGATAGACTCCATTTGGCTTGAAATTTTGTAGGCCCATAGGAATGGCCTAGTGACTAATAACTTATTGCTTCTCCTTGACTTTCAGGATCATTTTATGGCATTTCGAAATCATGCAACACGAATTTAAGATTATACTAGTACATGCTGGTTATATAGAATTGATTTTACAGATTCCGATTAGCCAGGAATTTTGTAGGTCCATGAAAAACGACCTAACGACCAATATTGATTGCTTAACCATGACTTTCAGATTTATTTTATGGAATTTCAAGGTTATACAACACGAATTTATGATTATAATTTTTGTGTATATTAGTACTTGCTGATTATGTAAAAGAAATTTGATGGACTTCGATAGGCCCGAAATTTCGTCGTTCAATAAAAAACGACCAAGTGATCAATACTTATTATTTTGTCATGAATTTCGGGGTCATGCAACACAAATTTGTGAATATATTCACTTTTTTATGTTGTATTAATACATGCTGATTTTGTAAAAAACTTATTGACGAACTTTTATTGGCCTGCAGTTTTATAGGTTTATAGGAAATGACCCAGTGATCAATAATTATTACTTTGCCATAACTTTCAGATTCATGTTATCATATTTCATGTTCATGCAACACGAATTTATGATTATATCCACTTATTCATGTATATTAGAATATATTGATTCTTTTAAAAAAAATTGACACTCTGGTTGGCCTGAAATTTTTTAGGTCCAAAAGAAACGACCTAATGACCAATACGTATTGCTTATCCATGACTTCTGGGTTAATTTTATAGCGTTCAGGGGTCATACAACAAAATTTTTATTATATACTTATTCGTGTGTATTAATACATACTGATTTTGTAGATTTTTTTTTAACGAATTTCGATTGGCCTGAAATTTTGTAGGCCCATAGGAAATGACCTAGTGACCAATACTTATTATTTTTCCATGACTTTTGGGTACATTTCATGGAATTCGAGGTCGTTTAACATGATTGTGTGACTAAATCTTTTGTGTATTAGTACATGCTGATTTTGTAGAATTTTTTTGACGGACTTTGATTGGCTTAATATTTTATAGGTCCATAGAAAATGGTCTAGTGGCCGATACTCATTGTTGATTCTATAGATTTTCTTTTTACAGATTTTGACTGGCCTGAAATTTGAAGGTCTATAGGAAACGGCCTAGTGAACACTACTTATTGATTCGCCATGACTTTCGATTTAATTTATGGCATTTCGAGTTCATGCAATATGAATTTGTGATTATATCAACATTTTCGTTTGTATTAGTACGTGCTGTTTCTTTAGGATTTTTTTGACAGACTCCGTTGGCCTGAAATTTTGTAGGTTCATAGGAAACGGCCTAGTGGCCAATACTTATTGCTTCTTCATGACTTTAGGGTTCACTTTATCGCGCTTCAGGGTCATGCAACACGAATTTATGATTATATCAACTTTTTTTGTGTATTAGAATATGCTGATTCTTTAGAATTTTTTTGATGGACTACGGTTGCCCTGGAATTTTGTAGGTCCATAGGAACAACCTAGTGATTAGTACTTATTGCTTCTCCATAATTTTCGAGTTTATTTTATAGCGTTTCGGGATAATGCAACACGAAATATGATTTTGTGACTCTATCCACTCTGATTTGCCTGATATTTTATAGGTCTATAGGAAACGACCTAGTGACCAATACTTATTATTTTACCATGACTTTCGGGTTTATTGAATGGCATTTCAGGATCACGCAATATGATTTTGTGACTCTATCCACTTTCTTATGTGTATTGATACATGTTGATTTTGTAATTTTTTTTTGATGGACTCTGATTGGCTTAAAATTTTCTAGGTCCAAGGATATAACCTATTGACTAATAATTATTATTTCTCCATGACTTTCGAGTTTATTTCATGGCGTTTGAGGGTCATACTACAAGAATATGTAATTATATCAACTTTTTCATTTGTATTGGTACATGTTGATACGGTGAATCTTTTATTGACGGCCTCTGATTGGTCTGGAATTTTGTAGATCCACGAAAAATGGCTCTTACCGAACTCATTACTTCGCCATGACTTTCAGATATATTTTATTGCATTTCGGGATCATGCAACACAAATTGTGATTGGACACACTTTTTTGTGTGTTTAGCGTACATGTTAATTCTGTAGATATTTTTTTCGGACTCTGACTGGTGTGTGGGTAGCAATACTTATTTATTTTCCATGACCTTCAGGTTCATTTTATTTTGTTTTAAGGTCATGTAATACGAATTTATTATTATATTTACTTTTTCGTGTGTGTTAGTATATGCTGATTCTGTAGGCTTTTTTTTTACGAACTCCGGTTGGGCTGAAATTTTGTAGGTCCATAAAACGGCCTAGTGACCAATACTTATTACTTTCCGATGACTTTCAGGTTTATTTTATGGCTTTTTGGGGTCATAAAATATGAATTTATAGTATATATACTTTTTCATTTGTATTAGTACATGTTGATTCTGTATAATTTTTTTGAGGACTCCGATTGGCCTTAAATTTTGTAAGTCCATAGGAAACGACCCAATGACCAATTCTTATTGCTTCTCCATAACTTTCGGGTGTATTTTATGGTTTTCCATGTCGTTTTTGATGGGCCCATAAAATTTGAGGCGATTCAGGTCGCCCGAATTCATAAAGATCGCGTGGACATTAGCACACGAAAAATGAGAAATCGTGTTGAATTTCTGTTTTATTGCCATAAAACGCTAGAAAACAAGGAATGATCAAGAAGGAACAATTTCTATTATTCTTAGGCCGTTTTTGATGGACCCACAAAATATTAGGCGATTCGGGGCCATTCGCCCGAATTGATGAAGATGGGGTGGACATTAGCACACGAAAAATAAAAAATTGTACTGAATTCCTATTTTATAGCCCTAAAACACCAAAAAATGAGAAACGATCATGGATAAACAATGATTATTAATCATTAGGTCTTAGGGCCCACAAAATTATAGGCGATCTGAGGGCCGGTCTCGCGAATTCATGAAAATGGCATGAACATTAATTAGCACATGAAAAATCGGAAATCATGCTAAATTCCTGTTTTATGGCCCTATAACACCAAAAATGAAGAACGATCGTGGAGAAGAATTAACTATTATTTATTAGGTTATTTTTTATGGGACCACAAAATATCAAAGGATTCGTGGCCGGTCGCCAGAATTCATGAATATGGCGTAGACATTAACACACGAAAAATAAAAAATCATGTTGAATACCCGCTTTATGGACCTAAAACATCAAAAAATGAGAAACAATCATGGAGAAGTAATGACTATTGTTCATTAGGTTATTTCGGACAGGCCCACAAATTTTTTGATGATTCGGAGCCGGTCGATCGATTTCATAAAGTTGGCGTAGACTTTAGCACACGAAAAAAATAGTGTTGAATTCCTATTTTATGACCCTAAATATCAAAATACGAGGGACGATCATGGATAATCAATGGTTATTATTCATTAAGTCGTTTCTGATGGGCCCACAAAAGTTTTGGCGGTTCGGGGTCGATTACCTGAATTTATGAAGATGACGTGGACTAGCACACGAAAAATTATAAATCGTGTTGAATTCCTATTTTATGGCCCTAAAATACTAAAAACAAAAATGAGAAACGGTCATAGACAAGTAATGACTATTGTTAATTAGGTAATTTTTATGGGCTCACAAAATTTTAGGCGATTCGGGACGGGACCGGTTGCCCGAATTTATGAAGATGGTGCGGAAATTAGCACACGAAAAATCAAAAATCGTGTTGAATTCCTGTTTTATGGCCCAAATGCCAAAAACGAGGAACGGTCGAGAAGTAATGACTATTGTTAATTAGGTCATTTCTGATGGGCTTACAATATTTTAGGCGAACGAGTGTCGGTCGCCCGAATTCATGAAGATGACGTAGATATTAGCATACGCAAAATCGAAAATTGCGCTGAATTCCTGTTTTATGACCTTAAAACGCTAAATCATGAGAATGGTCATGAAGAAACAATGACTATAGTTCATTAGATTATTTCTGATGGACTTATAAAATTTTAGGCGATTCGGGGCTGGTCGCCCGAATTCATGAAAATGGCGTAGACATTAGCACACAAAAAATAAAAAATCTTGCTAAAGTTCTGTTTTATAGCCCTAAATGCCAAAAACGAGAAACGGTCATGGATTAGCAATGACTATTATTTATTAGGTTGTTTCTGAAGGGCCAGAAAATTTTTGGTGACTCGAGGCTGGTCGGTCGAATTAATAAAAATGGCATGGACATTAGCACAACAAAAATCAAAGATCGTGTTGAACTCCTATTATATGGCCCTAAAATGCCCCAAAACAAGAACCAATCATGGAAAAGAAATGACTGTTATTCATTAGGTCGTTTCTAATGGGCGTGAAAATTTTAGGGGATCCGGGTCGGTCACTTGTATTCATGAAGATGGCATCGATATTAGCACACAAAAAATCAAAAATCGTGATGAATTCCTGTTTTATGGCCCTAAAATACTAAAAAACAAGTAATGACCATGGAAAAATAATGACTATTGTTCATTAGGTCATTTCTGATGGGCACATTTAATTTTAGACGATTCGGGGCTGGTCGCCCGAATTCATGAAGATGTCGCGGATATTAGCATACGAAAAATCAGAAATCATGCTGAATTCCTATTTTATGGCCCTAAAATGTTAAAAACTAGGAACGATCATGGACAAGCAATGACTATTATTCATTAGGTTATTTCTGATGGCCCCACAAAATTTTAGGAGATTTGGGGCGACCGCCTGAATGTATGAAGATGGTGTGGGCATTAGCATACGAATAATCTAAAATCGTATTGAAATTCTGTTTTATTGTCCTAAAACGATAAAAAACGAGGAACGATCATGGAAAAACAATGAATATTATTCATTAGGTTGTTCTGATGGGGCCACAAAATTTTAGGCGATTCGAGGCCGCTCGCCCTAATTCATGAAGATGGCGTGAACATTAGCACACGAAAGAATAAAAAATCATGTTGAGTTCCTATTTTATGACCCTAAAATAATCTTCGCGATGCGATGACTATTATTCCTTAGGTCCTTTTTGATGGGCCGGCAAAATTTTAGGCGATTTGGGTCTGGTCACATGGGCCCATGCAGAAGGCATGGGCTATATCATACGAAGAACTGGGAATCTGGCGGAATTCCAGTTTTATGGCCCTAAAACACAAAAAATGAGTAACGATCATAGCAAAGCGGTGACTATTATTCCTTACATTTTTTATGGGCCGAAAATTTTTTAGGCGGTTGGGGTCTGGTCGCCCGGACTCATGCAGAAGGCGTGAGGTATAGCACACGAAAATCTAGGAATCAAGTGGAATTCCAGTATTATGACCCTAAACAAGTAACGGTCATGACGACACGGTGACTATTTTATCTTACGCCATTTTTGGTTTGACGAAAAAATTTTAGGCAGTCCGGAAGCTCGGGCCCATGCAGAAGGAGTGGGCTATAATACACAAAAATCTGTGAATCATGAAGAAATTCCAATTTTATGGCCCTAATACGTCAAAAAATGACTAACGGTCATGGAGGGAAAAAAATTCTTTTTAGGCGGTTCAGGTCCGGTCGCCCGAGTTCAAACAGAAGACGTGGGTTATAGCAATACGAAAATCTGGGAATGGGGCGGCATTCAAGTTTCATAGCCTAAGACGCTAAAAAATGAGTAACTGTCATGGCAAAACAGTGACTATTGTCCTAAGGTCAATTTTTATGGGTCGGCAAAATTTTAGGTGGTCGGGGTTCGGTCG
The DNA here is from genome assembly GCA_005239505.1 of Nicotiana paniculata. Taxonomy (NCBI): domain Eukaryota; kingdom Viridiplantae; phylum Streptophyta; class Magnoliopsida; order Solanales; family Solanaceae; genus Nicotiana; species Nicotiana paniculata. The sequence goes on along the minus strand of MDKI01016964.1, from coordinate 14,861 downwards.
CCCGTGCCAATGTAAAAGGCGTGGGCTAGCACATAAAAATCTAGGAATCATGCGAAATTCCCGTTTTATGTTTCCTTAGGTGGTTTTTGATGGGCCTGCAAAATTTCAGACGGTCCGGGTCTGGTTGCCTGGGCCCATGCAGAATGCGTAAGCTATAACACACGAAAATCTGAGAATTGGGCAGAATTTCTATTTTATGGCCCTAAAACACAAAAAAATGAGTAACCGTCATGATGAAAAAGTGATTATTACTCCTTAGGTTCTTTTTGGTGGGTCGACCAAATTTTAGGCGTCCGGGGTCCGATCGCCCGGGTCTATGCAGAAGGTGTGTGCTATAGCATACGAAAATCTGAAAATCAAATGGAATACCAGTTTTATGGCCCTAAAACACCAAAAAGAGAATAACAGCATGGAGAGACGGTGACTATTGTTCCTTAGGTCTTTTTTGATAGGCCGACAAAATTTTAGGTAGTCTGGTCGGCCCATGCAGAAGGCGTGCGCTATAGCACACGAAAATATGAGAATTGGACGAAATATCAGTTTTATGGCCTTAAACACCATAAAATGAATAACAGTCATGGCGACGCGTTAGCATTTTTCCTATAACGACCCGGCCGGTCATTCCGAGAGTTATAACCCCGTTTCCCCCTTTTCTGCTTTTTTATGTGTTGTTCAGCTTTATTATGTTACAACGGGTTTGTTGGTTCGGTTTTGGAGTGGTTTTGGAGTGGAATGAGACACTTAGTTTCTTATATAGGAATTTAAGTTAGAAAAGTCAACTAGAAGTTGACTTATGAGTAAACAATCTCGGATTGGAGTTTTATGGTTCGGATAACTCCGTTAGGTGATTTTGGACTTAGAAGCGTGTTCAGAATGTAAATTAGAGGTCCGTGGTGGAATTAGGCTTAAATTGGTGAAATTAGAAATTTGGCAATTTCTGGTCGGTAGTGGAAAATTATATATCGAGGTTGGAATGAAATTTCGGAAGTTAGAGTAGGTTCGTAGAGTCATTTGTGACGTGTGTGCAAAATTTCAGGTCATTTAGAGGTCAATTGATAGGTTCCGACATCGTTTGCGGAAATTGGAGGCTTATAGATCCTTAGTCTTAAATCCGAGGTTGATTGATGTTGTGATGTTGTTTTGAGTGTTCCGAGGGATCGACTAAGTTCGTATATTGCTATGTGACCTATTGGTATTATTGGTTGAGGTCCCGAGGGCCTTGGGATGATTCCGGATGGTTAGTAGGGAGTTTGGAGATTAAGTTAAGCAGCTGATGCTGCTGTTTCTGATGTTTCCGCACATGAGGAGTGGGAACCACAAGTGCGATGATCGTAGATGCGGAAGATGAACCGCTGATGCGGAATCTTGGAGAGCTGAGGCAGGAGCCGTAGGTGCAGATAGTGGAGCGCACCTGCGAGATCGCAAGTGCGGGTATTTGACCGCAGAAGCGGATTCTGGGGAATTAAGTGGAAACCGCACGTGCGATGGATTTTTAGCAGGTGCGGCATCGCGGAAGCAACTGATTGGCCGCAGATGCAGAAGTACTGGGCAGAAGGTGTTTTTCGCAACTAGACAACTGTAGTATTGGCTCATGATTTAGTGACACCCGATGTTGGGGTTTATTTTTTGCATTTTGGTTTGATTTTATCTCTTTCATACATATTTTAGTTTGAAAAGGGCTATTATCTAAATTTTTATGAAATATCGAGTTGTTGGGGAATATGTTGGCTTGCCTAGTTCCACGATAGGCACCATCACGACTGGGTTAGTTTTTGATCGTGCAAGTTGGCCGGGTATGTGTGCCTAATGTGGATGGGTTTCGAGAGTTGATTCTTGAGGAGGCCCACAGCTCGCGGTATTCCATCCATCCGGGTGCCGCGAAGATGTACCAGGATTTGAGACAACACTATTGGTGGAGGCATATGAAGAAGGATATATTCGGATTTGTAGCTCAGTGTCTCAACTGTCAACAGGTTAAGTATGAGCATCAGATACCGGGTGGCTTTCTTCAGAGATTAGATATTCCAGAGTGGAAGTGGGAGCGGATCACCATGGAATTTTCTAGTTGGATTTCCACGGACTTCGAGGAGGTTCGATGCTATATGGTTTATTGTGGATCAATTGACCAAGTCCGCACACTTCATTCCTATTGGTACTACTTACACCTCGAAGCGGCTAGCTGAGATTTATATTCGAGAGATTGTTCGTGTGCATGGCGTCCCGGTATCCATCATTTATGATAGGGGTATTCAGTTCACATCACCGTTTTGGAGGGCCGTGCAACGGGAATTGGGTACTCAGGTTGAGTTGAGCACAACTTTCCACCCTCATACAGACGGGCAGTCCGAGCGCACTATTCATATTTTGGAGGACATGTTGCGTGCTTGTGTCATTGACTTTGGGGGTTCATGGGACCAGTTTCTGCCACTCACGGAGTTTGCATATAATAATATTTATCAATCGAGTATTCAGATTGCTCCGTACGAGGCTTTATATGGGAGGAGGTGTAGATCACCGGTTAGTTGTTTTGAGCTGGGTGAGGCTAGACTCTTGGGTACAGATTTGGTGCAAGATGCTTTAGAGAAAGTGAAATTGATTTAGGAGCGGCTTCACATGGCGTAGTTAGGCAGAAGAGTTATGCGGACAGGAAGGTCCGTGATGTATCTTTCATGGTTGGGGAGAAGGTTTTGCTGAAGGTATCACCTATGAAGGGTGTTATGAGGTTTGGGAAGAGGCGAAAGTTGAGCCCCCGGTTCATTGGGCCTTTTGAGGTGCTTCAGAGGATAGGAAAGGTGGCCTATGAGCTTGCCTTGCCACCCAATTTGTCGAGTGTGCATCCGGTATTCCATGTTTCTATGTTTCGAAAGTATGTTGGTGATATGTCCCTGTTGATACCCAATTTTTTCTCAAAATATTTTAAATTTGCATATATAGCTTCAAAATCATGTATCAATAGTAATTGACATTTTCCTACAATTTCCCTATATTTGTATTAATCTATCCAGCATTTTATTTCCACTAAATAACTATAAAATTGAATTACAAATGATTTCAAAAAGCATTTATGGGTTTCACTAATTATTTTGGTCCTATTAAGATCAAATTATTTCATAATTAGTCAAATTGGCACCTTTGGCTATAATTGCAATAACTTTACAATTACAGCCAAATCATACGATTTTATATTATTTTTATCCAGATATTAATAATTTGTATTTTTAAAATACTAAGTAATCATTCTTAATTATTTTCTATGCATAAAATTTAATTTTTATAATTAACAACTATTTTTTATAAATTGTTTTAATTAATTTACATGGGGTATTTAACAGATAGCCACTTCCATTTCATTTATAACCTAATTAGACCAGAACCAAGTTTGATTAAAACGGCCCAAACACCCAGGCCCAATACATTTATCCTACCCAACCCAATATCCCACTTCAATCCTGACATTTGATCACTCAGATCAACGGTCCGGATTTACCCTTTCCTTAATTAATCCAAACGACCCCCCTCCCAAACCCTCACTTCTCTCATTTCCCTCATCTTCTATCCGACGTCATCCCCTTCCCCTTCTCTCTCAAATCCTCTCTACATCAAACCCTAATCCCCTCTCCATTCTCTGGTTCGCAGGTAACAATGGCGGTTCCCTTCCCCCTTCTCTCTATGGCTCGATTCTTGCATCCCTGAGGTTCTCAAGGGACCGGTTGGTTATTCATCCACCCCCGGGGTCCGTGATCACCTCCCATGGATTTCATGTCATTCTCAGTCCGTCCATGGCTATCTGAGTAAGATCCTTCCATCTCCGGCTAGAACCTGTGATTTCTAAGCCGACTCTCTCTCTCTCTCTCTCTCTCTCTTTGGGTTCTCTCTCTGAAACTCTAATTTTAACACTGGATTTCTCAGATCTGCAATAGGTATGGGTTTCCACGTTATTTTGCTGTTTTCTTAAAGATTTTCGATTTTCCTAAAGCATCTCTTCATCTTCAAACTAGGGTTTCTTAACCCCTTTTCAAAAAATGATTCTTCTTCTAACTTTAGTGTTATCTATGGTTTTCACTGTGTTTAAATGATTTGTGTAAGTTTTTCTTTCCTCTGATTTTATTATGTTGAAAACCCTAAGTTTCTTGGTTTAATCTTTGGGTTCTGAGTTTATCTTTACTGTTCGTTCTTTCAATCTTGTTTGCATGTTTGATTCTCATGAATCTGCTTTGATTAATCTGAGTATTTTTGTAACTTTCACCCTGTTTAACTTACTAGGGTTTCTAATCCTGCCTATTTCTGCCTATTGTGTGCTTACCTCACTTACTCTCAGAGGTTTATGTTTATCAGTACTATATTCCAGTTTGAATCCCTGATTCTATATGATCTTTACTTTACCATGTCTATTAGGGTTCTAATTCTTGCCTTCTGCCTTGCATATCATGTGTTTATTCTGTGCAATTTGTGTTGATTCCCCCTAATCAGTACTATTTCCTATTTGAACCCTTGATTGCCTGTGATTGATACCTTTCACTAATTCCTTATGATGATTTCCCTGTCGATTTTCCGACCTTAGCTTATTTCTTTCCTTATTTTATGGTCGACTATGCTGTCAAATTAATTCTTATGTTATTTCCTTAATTAGAATCCTCTGGAACTAGCCTCAATTACATGTTCTATACTGGTACTGTGCTGAAATTATTTCCTTATTGTGTTATATTCCAGTCGTATGGTATCTTTCCTTATTTATTGCATGTCTATTACCGTTCAAAGTTAACTCCTTAATTGAAGGTAGTACTTATGTTGATCTTATGTTGATTGATTTTGATTCCCCAATCACTGCCTGACTTTGATTGTTACCTTATCCTACCTAGTTTCAAACTACTATATATGCTCTCTCTCATTGACACAAAACAGACACGAACACATTAGTTCAAACTCTATCTCTTACACTCAAAGCTTTCTGCTCTCTTTTTGTGTCACTTACTATTATTCTAAATTAGCCGGCTGCAAGCCAAGGCTAACTATTGTGCTCTCCTGCCCTTCAACTTTGTGTTTACTGTCCCATTACTGGTATGTTCTGATTTTCAATTTAAGTCCAAAAACCAATATATTCCTTTTACTGCTTCAGGTTATCATGTTCCTGATCTGTTTCTGTCTATTGTTTTGCTGTTAAACATGTAATTGACCTCTTTGCATCATTACTTCATCTAGTATTCTAATTATGTCTTAACTCTTTAGGATTAGCATGTTCTTATAAACCTGTAATCTGATTCAATATGACTCAATTCTGTTTTGATGCTTGTGTACTAGTAGCCTAGTTCTGGTAATGCCTTATTGATTTGTTATCCTAAGTTTCCCTGATGCTATGCTCAATCATGTTTAGTGCTTCTATGTCCTCACTGCTACTATGAAATCCTATACTATGTCATCTCCCAATCCCATGAACCCCCTAAACACTTCTGACTCTGTGACTATGTTCTAATTAGCATTCCTGAATTCATGTCTTACACTATTAGCTACCCTTTAATTGCAAGAAATTTATCTTTATTATATGTGTATTATGTGTTCCCAGTCCCCAATTATCCCTGTGTGAAGGGTTGTTATTTGAGTATTGCTGAACCTGTTTGGCTTTGTGTTTGATATGTTGTTCCTTTGTTTTCACCACTCTTATCAAAATTGTTTTACTGCTAAACGACTCTCCTATTTTATAAGACTACTACAACTGAATCTCTTCTTTCAAATACTGCTTTCCTATTAAATCCTTTTCAAAATTATGTCAAACACTCTCACTCTACTCTTAGGTCCTGCCCCTTTAGTGTATGACTGCCTTGGGATTCCCGTGAGATCCCTCTGAACTCTGATGCACTAGGGCTCGCCCTTCCACACTGCACTTACTCAATTATGGTTATGAAATCTGAGTGTGAGCACTGCCCGGGATCCCTTGAGGTCCTTAAACTCTGACACACCCGGATATGAGAAAGGCTATGAAACATTTGGGCACTTGAGGTTCTGGGAATCTGGTCCTGTTTTCAGGCTCCCTATAGTTTAACTTCTTCTTTTCCTTTATCTATTTATGTATTTATTCAGCTGGTCTGTAATAATTATTGTAAATGAATACTGGGGGATGGCTAGTGAAATGGGGGGATAGCTATATGATCTTATCAATGCCACTGGGTAGAAATCATGCCTTAGAGTTTACATTCCTTATATCTGCATTAGATCCATGCTTAGGACTAACATGTTCATTCAAACCATGCCAAACATAGATATCATGTCTTTAAGGCTTTCATGTTTACTGCTTTAACGTACAACATGTCCTTAATTTATGCTTATGCCTGCCACTTAGAAATCCTGCTCTTAGGGTGATAGAATTAATACTCCTGTGCATTCAAAACATGTCCCAATCATCCTGTAACTCTTTGTGCATTTTAGAAATCATGCTTTAGGAATCCTATGCATCCTGAAATTATGTTTTATCCATCCTGCATTTATATGTGCATATTAGATACCATGCTCTAGGATTTCATCTACATTTACTTAACTACGCCTTGTTTAAACAGCTGAATCGTGAAAAGATTTAAGATAGCCTCGCATATGATTATCATGTCTGCTCTTAATAGAAATATGTAACAATCTCTGCATTCTCACATTTACATCATTTAGAACAGCATGTTTTAGGTAAAACAACCTCTGAACTATCTAATAGTTCTGGTAGTTACTACGCATAACACCACGTCTAGGAAAGCCTTAGGTAATCAATCTCTTAAAAAAATGAATACTGTTTTGATTGCGTTTACTGTCTAAAGGCTAACATGTTTTAAAATTGTAAGCAAACTGATTAGGTCCTTGCTATTGAGTTTTTAAACAAGCTGCATACTTTGGTGCATTGATATTCACTTAGATATACTGTCTTAGGATTCTGTCTAACAAAACTGCCTCTTATTTGTGTTTCTGACGTGCTGCTTATGTGCATTATCTGTGGAGGTAAATCTGAACCTCTTAACTGCTTTTCCTGCATTTATTTGTAAAGTCCTATTTGTTCTTGCCTGTCGCTTAGAATTTTATCCTTTTAACCTTAGGAGTTTTGTCTAGAACTACCTATATTTAGAGGTCCTAAATTCCTCCAGGGCTATTAAGAAGGGACGGGTAACAACACGTATAGAGGTCGTTAAATAAACTCGCTTAATAACCACTAAGGGGTGGGAATGGTAGACATGTATATGATATTCGATGCGCTTATGCCACGTGTAGCCCCTCTTCTAAGGAGTGATTACCGGGCATTGTACTGATGTGATCCTATAGGATAAACAACCTAGGACCCCCCTATCCCTTACACATGTGTGCTTAGATTATAAAATCTCCAGAATTTTGTATATGTGCTTAGACTTTAAATCTTTTAAACTTAAGCACATATGTGTGCTTGGACTGCAAGTCTTCTCAAAACCTTCATCTATTTACCTATGTGTTTATTGCTTATATGCTATCTGTTCACAAAGTCTGTTTGGGCCGGGAACCATAGTTGTGGACTTCGAGGGGTGCCTAACACCTTCCCCTTGAAGTAATTTCAAGCCCTTACCCTACCTCTGGTTTAGGTGCCCTAACGCACCTTAAAAATCGTTAGGTGGCGACTCTTCAATTCCTTATCCCTTTCCCAAAAGGAAATGAGTTGTCCCAATAATGTCGAATACCCTGACCGATCCGAAAGGGGAGGAAAGAGGGGGGCGCGACAGCATGGCGACTCTTCTAGGATTATCCTAGGCTTTTACCATTCTCCAAACTGCTTTGTGAACTTGTGTTTACTTTGTTAATACTTCCGACCTTTCCCTTTCCCCCCCTTTATGTGCCATTAATTGTTTATCTCTTTCAAGTATTTATTCCTTTCAGAATCAAAACTGACATGTTTCTTTTTATTTTCCTTTGTAACTGCTTTTTCAATTATAACTGTTGTATTTACTGCTTTCATAACGTGCAAATACATGACAACATGCTTTTATTGCTCATTTATTGTTGCATAAATCATGCTCAACATCATATTCCACTTGGCCTATACAAATACTATAGCAACGCTTGATGAGTTTGCGCCCTTCCATTTTATATCACCCCTAAATTCGGAAAGGCTTATTTGCGGTAAAACTAGTCGATCAACGGTGCAGTCGATGGTTCCGTGTCCTTCCCCCTCAAGTTGTCCGCTTGAGGGTACCAGTCTAAAACCTCATAGAAACCTTACTCAATTATATTATGCATGCATCATGGTCAAACCTAGCCGGGTCAACGTGTCGTCCGCACGATAACCCTTTAAGATTGCCTTATCCAAAAGTCCACCGGATTTTTCATAATCCCAACGGACGCAATCACATTTTGTGCATTTATTCGGAGAACTAAATGCATGTATGCTAATCATAAGTGTATAAATAGTCGAGTCTAGCGGGGGTAAGGGTCTAACCTTATCTATTTTGTAGAAAATGAGGCACGAAGTCCCCAGGTTCGACATGGTCCAAAGAATACCACCACTGTTGCTGAACTGGTGGGAAGACCTTTTTGATTGACAGAGCCAAGAAGATCGAGCCGGGGGAAGGTCTTTCTGGGACCAAGTAGTCTAGGTTTCCTTTTCATTGCTTTTATTAATGTAATAAGGCCGAGTGCCGTTAGTGACTTTATTTCCTTCTTATTATTTTAGTGTCATTTTGGATTAATCTATTTTACATTAATGAAATGAGGCATTTTTGCATCTAAGTTCTCCAAAATCATCTTGTAGCTAGGCCTACCTCTGACACAACGAGGCTCCCAAATTAGGACACGCTTTTATTCCTGCATTATGTGTTTAAATACTACAATATTTTCTCATGATCCTCATTGACTTGGCTACCTTTTTTTGTTTTGTTTGATTATTCCCCTCCCCAAAGGTTGGTTCGTGCATTCTGGCATTATTATATCACACAAGATCTAGAGGCCCTCCCCCTCCTCCCCCTCCTAGTCTACCTAAAGGCAAAGGCAAAGGCAAAATGGAAGATTTGGGAAACATCAGACAATAAAACACAACGCCAGTGGAATGAACAGAAGATCTTGACAATCAAGGTACTCAGGTTCAGAATGATGCTATGTCACAACTCGAGCAAAGGTTATTGAAACTCCAAGGGGAGCTTGAGCATGTCCGGAACTTGGCAAATTTATCCTTCTCACTCAGTGTCCCAGATGTCACTCAAAATCCCATACCTCCTCAGAATACCCAAAACAAACAAAACCCTTCCACAACTTATCATCATACAACTCCATCAAAAAAACAAATTATCCCACCACAACACCAGCACAACACTTTCCACGCTCTAAGGAATACCCCGCTAATTATCACTAAACCATAAGACTCCACAAGTGACCACCTCTATACTCAAACACCAGGTCATCAGAACAACCCCATATACGTGGAGACTCTACCTCACTCCACCCAATACGTTGCTTACACACCTAAATTCAGTGAGAAGGATATGCTCATTAAGAATTTGTCCGAGGAACTGAAGAAGCTGACTAGTCGAGTTCAGGGACTTGAAGGAAGCAAGGGAGTCGAAGGGTTGAATTACGAATATCTCTGCATACAGAACGATGTTGAACCACCGGAGGATTACAAACCTCCTAAGTTCGAAATGTTCGATGGTACAGGTGATCCCATGGTATTCCGGGGCACATTGCCATGGTTCCCGTATCAGGCGCATCCCCACCCCTTCAGCCAGCTAGGGGTGGCGGTTGGGGTTCTAGAGGTAGAGGTCAGACTCATAGAAGTGGAGGACATGCCACGGGAGGTAGAGGTCAGGCCGCATTAGGTCGACCCAGAGATGATCGGATTGGAGGGGTTCAGCCCCGGTGCTATGATTTTCCTGCCAGGCCTGATGCCGAGGCTTCTGATGCAGTTATTACAGGTACGATTTTAATTTGCAGCCGGGAGGGTTCAGTGTTATTTGATCCGGGTTCTACATTCTCCTATGTGTCTTCATATTTTTCCCCTTGTTTGAGTATGCCCCGTGATTCCTTGAGTACTGCTGTGCATGTGTCTACACCGGTGGGTGATTCTATAGTGTTAGATCGAGTCTACCATGCTTGCTTAGTAGTCATGGGTGGTCTGGAGACTCAGGTTGATCTTTTTCTTTTGGATATGGTTGACTTCGACGTTATATTGGGGATGGATTGGTTATCCCCCTATTATGCTATTCTGGACTATCATGCAAAGACAGTGACCTTGGCTTTGCCAGGGGTGCCTCGTTTGGAGTGGAAGGGAACTCCTAGTCATTCTTCAGGTAGATTTATTTCTTATATGAAGGCTCGGCGCATGGTTGGGAAGGGTTGCTTGGCCTATTTGGCCTATGCTCGTGATTCTAGCACCGAGGTTCCTTCCCTGGAGTCTGTGCCCGTGGTTCGTGAGTTTCCAGAGGTTTTCCCTGCTGACTTGCTGAGTATGCCACCCCACAGAGATATTGATTTTAATATTGAGTTAGCTCAGGTCACCCATCCTATTTCTACTCCGCCGTATCGTATGGCCCCGCTAGAGTTGAAGGAGTTGAAAGAGCAGTTGCAAGATTTGTTGGATAAAGGCTTCATTAGGCCTAGTGTCTCTCCTTGGGGTGCTCCAGTATTGTTTGTCAAGAAGAAAGATGGCTCGATGAGGATGTGTATTGACTACCGACAGTTGAATAAGGTTACTATTAAGAACAAGTATCCTTTGCCGAGGATTGATGATTTATTCGACCAGCTTCAGGGTGCTTCAGTATTTTCCAAGATTGACTTGAGATCTGGTTACCATCAGCTGAGGATTAGGGCACCCGATGTCCCTAAGATAACTTTTCGCACTCGTTATGGGCATTATGAGTTCTTGGTGATGTCATTTGGGATGACAAATGCCCCCGCTGCTTTCATGGAGTTGATGCACCAAGTGTTAAGGCCTTATTTGGACTCATTTGTGATTGTTTTCATTGATGATATATTGATATACTCTCGCAGCTGAGAGGAGCATGAGCAGCACCTTAGAGTCGTCCTCCAGACTTTGAGGGATAGTCAATTGTATGCAAAATTCTCCAAGTGTGAGTTTTGGTTGAGTTCAGTTGCATTTCTAGGCCATGTGGTATCGTCAGAGGTTGTTCAGGTATATCCCAAGAAGATTTTAGCAGTAAGAGATTGGCCTAGACCCACCTCAGCTACAGAGATCCGGAGTTTCTTGGGCTTAGCAGGTTATTATCGTCGGGTTGTGGAGGGATTTTCATCCATTGCAGCCCCGATGACCAGGTTGACTCAGAAGAGTGCCTAGATCAGGTGGTCTGATGAGTGCGAGGCAAGTTTTCAGAAGCTCAAGACAACCTTGATCACGACACCTGTGTTGGTTTACCCATAGGTTCAGGATCGTATACCGTGTATTGTGATGCTTCACGGGTTGGGCTTGGTGCAGTGTTAATGCAGGATAGCAAGGTTATAGCCTATGCTTCTCGTCAGTTGAAGGTCCATGAGAATATCTATCCAGTTCATGACTTGGAGTTAGCAGCTATTGTGCATACATTGAAGATTTGGAGGCATTATTTGTATGGTGTGACATGTGAGGTGTTCACGGATCATAAGAGCTTACGGTATCTGTTCAAATAGAAGGAGTTGAACATGAGGCAGAGGAGATGGTTAGAGTTGCTGAAGGATTATGATATTACCATTCTTTATCATCCGGGGAAGGCCAATGTGGTGGCCGATGCTTTGAGCCGGAAGTCAGCTAGTATGGGTAGTCTTGCCTATTTATCAGTCGGAGAGCGACCTCTTGCTTTGGATGTTCAGGCATTAGCCAACCGATTTGTGAGATTGGAGGTTTCTGAGACTGGCAGTGATTTGGCCCATACCGTAGCCTATTCTTCTTTATATGACCGTATTCATGCCAGGCAGTATGATGATCACCATTTATGTGTTCTTAGAGATAGGGTCAGGCACGGAGATGCCAAGCAGGTTACGGTTGATGTTGAGGGAGTTTTGAGGATGCAAGGACGGATTTGTGTACCTGATGTGGATGGTATTCGTGAGTTGGTACTACAGAAGGCCCACAGTTCCCGATATTCCATTCATCCGGGCGCCGCAATGGTGTACCAGGACTTGCGACAACATTATTGGTGGCGTAGAATGAAGAAGGATATTGTAGCTTATGTAGCTCGGTGCTTGAATTGTCAGCAGGTTAAGTACGAGCACCAGAGACCCGGTGGTTTGATGCAGCAGATTCCGCTTCCCGAGTGGAAGTGGAAGCGTATCACCATGGACTTTGTAGTTGGACTCCCACGGACTTAGAGGATATTTGATGCAGTATGGGTCATTGTGGATAGGCTGACCAAGTAAGCGCACTTCATTCCAGTATCAGTTTCGTATTCAGCAGAGAAGTTGGCAAGGATCTATACAAGAGAGATTGTTAGACTGCATGGTGTGCCCATATCCATTATATCATACCGAGGTACTCAGTTTACCTCCCATTTCTGGAGAGTATTTCAGCGAGAGTTGGGCACCCATATTGATTTCAGAACCGCATTTCATCCTCAGACGGACGGACAATCCGAGCATACTATTCAGATTTTGGAGGATATGTTGCGAGCTTGTGTTATTGACTTTGGAGGTTCATGGGACCATTTCTTTCCTTTAGCTGAGTTTGCCTACACCAACAACTATCAGTCAAGCATTCAGATGGCTCCGTATGAGGCATTGTATGGTAGACAGTATCGATCTCCAGTCGGATGGTTTGAGCCGGGAGAGGCTAGATTGTTGGGGTCTGAGTTAGTCCAGGATGCCTTGGACAAGGTGAAGATCATTCTGGATAGACTTTGTACAGCTCAGTCCAGGCAGAAGAGTTATGCGGATCGCAGAGTTCGATATTTGGCATTTATGATAGGCGACCGGGTATTTCTTTGAGTATCTCCCATGAAGGGCGTGATGAGATTCGGAAAGAAGGTCAAGTTGAGCCCTAGGTACATTGGTCCATTTGAGATTTTGGACAAGGTAGGAGAAGTGGCCTACAGACTTGCCTTGCCACCTAGTTTGTCAGCATGCATCCAGTATTTCATGTGTCTATGCTCCGTAGGTATATTGCGGACCCATCTCATGTACTTGACTTCAGTGGTGTCCAGTTGGACAAGGATTTGTCTTATAAGGAGGAGCCGGTATCCATATTAGATCGGCAGGTGCGACAGTTGAGATTTAAGAGTTATCCTTCGGTTTGTGTTCAGTGGAGTGGTCAGCCTATTGAGGCAGCTACTTGGGAGTCCGAGCCAGATATGCGGAATCGTTATCCCCACCTTTTCCCCGTTTCAGGTACTTTTCTATGTCCTTTCGAGGACGAACGACTTTTTTAGAGGTGGAGATTGTGATGACCCAAAAGGCTATCTTGTATAATTTAGCAAAAAAAACTGTGTTCCCAGGCCCCGAAGGCCTCTGTTAATCTCACTTCGATGTGCGTGCACAGCCTGAGCGCGTAGCCGGGAGGTTTTTATGTGGAAATGTGTTGAACTGTTGAATTTATGATAATTAATAGAATAAAGTTGACTTTGGTCAACATTTTTGGTAAACGGACCCGGACCCGGACCCGTGATTTGACGGTCCCGCAAGGTCCGTGGGAAAATATGGGACTCAGGCGTATTCCCAGAAATGAATTCCGAGGTCCCAAGCCCGAGAAATGAATTTTTAAAGAAAATTATTTCTGAAAATAAGAAAGACTTTTGAAAATGAACTTTGATGTGAAATCTGTGTTATCGGGCTCGTATTATGGTTCCGATGCCCGGAACAGATTCAATATGTGTTATGTGAGTTATCTGTAAAATTTGGAAAGAAACGAACTTGGTTTGACGTGTTTCGAATCAAATTGGAGAATTTAGAAGTTTATGAAGTTTGAGAAAATTCTATAGATTTTTGAGTTTAATTCATTGGTTTTGATGTTATATTAGTGGTTTAACTACTTGAATAAGTTCGTAGGATGATTTTGAAGTCGTGCGTATATTTGGTTTTGGGCCTCGAGGGCTCGGGTGAGTTCCGGGTAGGTGTCGGGGTGCAAAAGAGTTGGAAAATCTGGTTTTCGATCTGTTTCTGGTGTTCTGTGTTTTGCTCTCCGCGATCACGGCGTGACTCAAGCGATCGTGATGTGTCTATGGTTGGGGGTGGGAAATTATGTTACGCGAACGCAGGGCCTTGGACGCGATCACAGTGCCTGGGGGTGGTCCTCTACGCGATCGCGAGGGGCCTCACGCGATCGCATATCGTTAAAGGGATCAGGGGGCGGAGCATCGTGTTGCTCAATGCGTACGCGATCGCTTGGTCGTGATCGCGACGGTCAGTGTCCAGTACCCCTGAGATCGCTGTCCCTTGTTCGCGATCGCGTAAGTCTAAAACCCAATACTCTCCGCGATTGCAACTTCCTTTCCGCGATCACGTAGAGTAAATTCGCGTCATTTTAATGCCTTAAAAACAGAAACATTACGGGATTCTCACCACATTTCTCAACCCACCTTCTTCCCCACTCTCCTTAGGCAAATTTTGAAGACCTCCATCACCATAGCTCCATAGGTAAGTGTTCTTAGCATCATTTCCTCTCACTTCATCAACTAATCACTAGAATATAGGCCTAAAATCATGAAAACAAAGTAGAAATTAGGGGATTTGGGTAGAGTTAAGGTTTATGGGATTTTGGGTAATTCAACCTCAATTTGGGGTCGAATTTCAAAACAAATCATATATTTGAACTCGTGGGCGTATGGGTGATCGGGTTTTGGTCCGAGCCTCGTGTTTGGACCAAGCGGGCCCGGGGATTTTGGTATTTTTGGAAGAATGCTAGGAATTGTATATTTAGGCTATGGGGTTGTATTAATGAGTCATTATTGATGTTA
>ML360427.1:0-28628 GCA_005239505.1 Nicotiana paniculata | reverse complement strand
TAATGAAATAAGGAGATAAAAATCAGTGTTTCTGCTTTGCTGAGTAGTAATCCACAGGCTTTTATTCACTTTTATGGCTTCCCCCCTTTCAAGTTGTGTTTTTGGGTCAATTTATATGTTTGGGATACACCCTAAACGTGTAGGAGACTTCTATTCCAACCGTGAAACACTTAAAAATTCTTTAAAACTCGGATTTGACCAGATCAGGAGCCAGGCGTTGCAGGCCAAACGCCTAGATAACGCCTGGCCAAGGCTGGCGTTTGGGCTCTGGCGCCTGGATAACGCCAGGCTAGGCCTGGCCTTAAGGCTCAAACGCCCGGCTATAGCCCGGTGCACTCCTCTTCGCCTCTTGAGCGTATTTTCGACATATTTGCATCCATTTAGCTCGACTTCCATATCCAATTCACCTACACATGAAATAGACTCCATTATGCACATAAAAAGTGTATTTTTATCATTAACGCACATAAAATATAAGGCATATAACGTGTTAAACCATGAAATCTAGCCACGCATCAGCGATGCAGAACGGGTACAGAGTCTCTATGAACAACTGAATCTCATTGAGAGAAAGAGAATGAATGCAGTATGTCATGGTCAACTCTACCAGAACAGAATTTCCAGAGCTTTCAACAAAAAGGTCAGGCCTAGACAATTCACACCGGGGTAGTTAGTGCTAAAGAGGATCTTCCCGCATCAGGATGAAGCCAAAGGGAAGTTTTCACCCAATTGGAAAGGTCCTTACATGGTTCACCGAGTACTAACAGGAGGAGAATTCATACTTGCAAAAATGGACAGAGAAATTTGGCCAAAACCTATCAACTCAGACGCAGTCAAGAGATACTATGTCTAGGATTATTTACATTCCTTCATTTGATGTAACTGAACTACGCTTGACCTGATTACCGTTTAAGAGGGGATACGTAGGCAGCCATGTGTGCTCGGTCACATCTTTATAAAATCTTCATTTTTTCTATGATCATAAACTGGGGCAGAATTTTGAGGAGGACCCTCAAAATTCTAAGACAAGCCCATCCGACCTCGTCGCACGCAAAACAATCAAAGAGTTGCATTTAAGCTGGGGCAGAATTTTGAGGGGGACCCTGAAAATTCTAAAATAAGGAGGTCGCAATGTCTCTAAAATATGTCACAGTCATCGATTTATTTAAATTACTTGATATTGCATACTAATATATTTTAAATAACTACATTCATCAAATGCACGCAAAACTTTATTTCTATAACAGCCAGATGTTACCCAGGATAACTCAAACAGGATCCCAAGGCAAGATCAAGGATAGAACAGGAAAGTAAAGCGCGAACCAACCTTCCCCCGATGAACTCACGTTTTTTCCTTGGATGCAGGCACAATAAGACAACGATATCCGCAGACACATCAAGTCACTGCATTCAAGACAACAAATTATCTGGCGCAAGCATCTCCAGCTAAGAAATGCTTTACCTTCTCATCATCACGCATTGTTCTTTCATAAGGCTAGGCATTGCTTTTCCCTGCATAAGACTAAGCATTGTCTCCCTCTTTGCATGAGGCTAAGCACTGCCTCTCTTTTGCATAAGACTAAGCACTGCCTTTCCCTGCATGAGACTAAGCATTGTCTCCCTCTTTTCACGAGGCTAAGCACTACCTCCCCCTGCATAAGGCTAAGCATTGTCTTTACCTGCATGAGACTAAGCATTGTCTCCTTCTTTGCATGAGGCTAAGCATTGTTTTTCCCTGCATGAGACTAAACATTGTCTCCCTCTTTGCATGAGGCTAAGCACTTCCTCCCTCTTGCATAAGGCTAAGCACTGTCTTTCCCTGTATGATACTAAGCATTGCCTCCCTCTTTGTATGAGGCTAAGCACCGCCTCCTTTCTTGCATAAGGCTAAGCACTGCCTTTCACTATGTGAGACTAAGCACTGCCTCCTCTTTACATGAGGCTAAGCATTGCCTAACTAATTGCATAAGGCTAAGAGTTGCCTTTCCTGCATGAGACTAAGCAGTGTCTCTTTCCTTGAATGAGGCTAAGCATTGCCTCCCTAATTGCATAAGGCTAAGCATTTCCCTTCCCGCATGAGACTAAGAATTGTTTATTTCCTTACATGAGGATAAGCACTGCCTCCATAATTGCACAAGGCTAAGCATTGCCTTTCCCGCATAAGACTAAGCATTGTCTCTTTCCTTGCATAAGGCTAATCACTATTTTTCCCCAAGATTAAATATTATCCCCGTTACGCTATCTAAATACTTAGCATTATCCTCTATTCGCCTAGGGGCTAAGCACTTCCCTCATCTTACACAAGACTAAGTGTTTTCTTGTTTCATTTCACATATGACCAAGCATCGTATCTTTTGCATTTCATGGGCTTGAAACATCGCCATTTGTCCAAAGGCGTCATAGTCCGAAGGCATAATCCTCTTATCCAGAAGACACCATTCCATGGCCGGAGGATTTCTCAAAGTGCACACCATCATTCAAAGGAGTCATAATCCAGAGACACCATCTTCATGGCCCGAGGATATCATTTCATGGCCTGCAAATCCCTTATCACACGATTCATGGCCCAGGACGTCATAGTCTAAGGACATCATCATTATCGTCCAAAGACAACTTTCATGGACCAAAAGGGAATTTGCATCATGTTTAAATTCTCGCAATAATCCATATATACTTGCATGCATCGTGTTCTAAGTTTTGCAGGTAATCCAGGAAGTAACCGTTCTTCAAACGGGAGCAATCTTCGCTCCGGTTTCTGTTTATAATGTTCACATCCTGAAATCGTTTCAATGTATCCAACCACTATCAATTACCTTCCTTTTACTAGATGACCGTTCAGACACTCGTTCTATGATACATCTGTAACGTTTCAGACTCACATTCATGATTTCAACTGATATTGTCCTACCCAAAAGAACTCTTGCCGAAACATGTGACCATTCCTATAACAACTGCATCGATTCAGTTCACCGTTGGATCCAAAAATACACACGGCCTGATTCTCGTAAACCCAGATATATGCAGGCAACTCAGGAACCAGGTTTCGGCCCCCATTTTTTCAAATCGCATCATCTGGCCAAAATTGGTCATCTTTTTCTTTACCCGGACACTCTTTCATCATTCCCGAGTAAAGAGGGGCAGCTGTTAATACCCAATTTTACCCTCATATTTTTTAAATAAGTGTATATACTTTCAAAATACCATTTTACATCATTATTTAATTTACAAGATTTATGCAATCATTTTCCATAATTTTTCATAATTTTAAAACTTCAAAATCAATTTTTCTTGCATTTAAATCGTTCAATATTTATAAATTACCCTTTAAATTATTTGTGATGACTCAATCATCCAAATTTATCATTTTTCATCCATATATATTCATAATATTTATTTTATTTTATATAATAATATTTTGTATTTTTTAGGCTATTTTTGTAATAACAACCTATACGCTATGCATTATTACTTTTACATTATTTGGGCTAAAATCATATTTTATATATTTTTATAATTTTAATTTATTATTTTTAATCATTTTATTTAAAAATTAGTATTTTATTATCTGTAAATTATTTTTTTAAGTAATTTATGTATATTTAATTATTGGCCCAACATAGGGCTAATTTTCGGACCAAAACCTTGGCCCAATACTTTTATCCCAGCATCAGAAGCCCAAACCAAATGACCCTTTTAATTAACCCGGTCGGTACCTATTTCAAATGACCCGCCCCAACCCCTTTTTAATCCAACGGCCCACAATCAACCCCTCCTTACCCAACCCAGAAACCCTAACCCCATTACCCCTGAGACGTCGCCTCTGTATCCTCTCATCTCCTCTCCTCTCCACAAAAGCATATCTGCATCCCTTTAATACCTCTCCTAATCCCACCGATAATGGGATTCGACTATTATTCTCTTGCCATATTTGAAACCTTTTGGTACTGGTTGTCCGTCTGTGGTGTTACTTAGGTGCTTGCCTAAACATGGTAAACAAGATCCTCTGAAATCAAACCAAAGTTGTTCGAATCTTTGATTTTTGGGCATTATTTCGTCTACATACGTTCAATACCATGCTATGTGAGTCCGATTTCATTAAGATCTCTGCTGGTTTACGCTTTCCCTAAAAAAACTAGGGTTTACCCGATTTCTCTCCCAAATTGATTTTGAACTGATATTGCATGACTTCTTTCCTTTTTCGTTGTTTGATTTATTTGTTCTCTTGTTTGTTCGTTCAATTTTTATTGTTGTATACCCCTCCCCCCCTCCCCATTTCCCTTTTGGGACAGACTTTAATCAACATATTCTTCACTAAAAAATTGGGGCTTTTGTTATTCTCTTATTCTATATTCTGTTTTGGTTGGCTGAAAGCCAAGGCCACTAAGACTTTGTTACTCAACCTTCTCTTGGTGCGAGCATTGCCCGGAGTTCTTTCGAAGATCTTGGGAACTTTGACGCATTGAGATTTTGGATTCTTGTGCTATTTTGTTCTTTATAGGTATTCGTTTAACTGGTGAGTTACTGGACTCTTGCAATTTCATTCTTATGTATCTGTAATTCGCACATGTTTTCACTTCTGAAGTTCATAACTTAATGTGTTTCTAGGTTATTCTTGGGTATAATTATGTTTGATTTACCCCAGTTTTAGGTCTCTTTGGCATTTAATCTCACATAATGTTGCTAGTTTGAAACATGCCTAAGCCTGATTTAGAGTAATTTAGATTCTCTTAAGTTAATATGTTCTGAACCACTGTTGTGTGTGACCTTTTCCCTTGTTAGCATCTCTTTAGTGTTTAGTGTTGCTCAAAATGTCAATTCTGTTATTTGAACACATTTTATCTGCATAATTTGTACTTTCTTCAGTTAATTAGTCTATTGTGTCCAAAACCTGAATGTTTACATTTACTATATGACGAGTATATCTCCCATTCAGTTCTGAATCTCGGTAATGGTCACCTTGAATGTATAGTATGTTTTAATTCTGTGTCAAGATCCTTTTCTATCAATCATGACTGGTTCCCAGTTAATATGTTTGGCTCACTTGATTCACCAATAGTTGTCATAATATGTGCTTCCCTATCATGTCCAAATGTTGTCCTGCTACCTGATGTGAAGTTAACATGGCCATCTTATAACACTAGGACATATACTTAGCATAATTTGGACCTTTATGTTTTCACCTATTTGGTATTATGTATCTGTGCATGATGATCTTTGTCAATCCTGCGAACTTATTATTTTCCTAAATCTGCCAATATATGACTGCCTATGTGCTAAGTGTTAAACCTGCTTCGAAATCTCTACTGAACTTGCTTCTAAATCCTATTACCTGCTTGATTATTTGCTCTATATGCTCAAGTTGCTATGTCTTTTTTTAAGTTATGAATGCATCCCTCAATTCCTGTCTCTCAACCGTGGTCCACTCTCTTTCACTTGTTACCTATGCTCTCTTAAAGTTCTCATTCTTAGTCGGCTGAAAGCCAAGGCTACCTAGGCTTTACTACTGACCTCCCTAGTGTGAGCACTGCTCGGGGTCCATTTGAGGCTCTTGTGAACTCTGACACACTAGGATTTGCGTCCTTAGTCACTCCCTGAAACTTAAACTACCCCTATTCAACCATGTTCCTCCTATTATCTGATGTATATCTGAGTTGGTTGGTTTAAATGGTGCAATATTTGGTAATATGATTATATGAATCGACTTTGGGCTCCTTTATGGATTCTGGGGTCGTGTGGTGAATATGGCTCATTATTAGAGGTCAGGTATGCTGTGAGAGAACTATTGAAGGCCCAGACAGTGCTGGGTATTTTATATGGGCATGTTGTGAGCCTATTGTCATCATTTGTATCTTACTCATTATTAGGCCTGTAATAACTTTGTATAAACGATTGGGGTGTTAGTAAAAATGAGAAATGAGTAGATAATATGCCTATAGGACTTAGTGATTTATTTTCTATATGTGTTATTCAATCACTATGTGCACTATATAAATCATTCCGTTAGGGGAAGCACGCACACACACATTTCCTGCTAGCAAACATGAATAAAAAATGCTGCAATTATGTTTACTACTATGTGCTATTAGAAAATCTGCCTATAGGAACAATGTCACTGATTTTTCACATTGTTCATTAGAAATCATGCCTATAAGATTCCAGTTATTTTGTTTGGCGTTGTTCATCTAGAAAATATGCCTATAGGATTAAGATATGACAGTAAAATAAGCTCTAAGTACTAAACATTGGAGATCCTACCTATAGGGTATAATTACTCGCCGTAATTTGTTAATGCTAAATCACTCAAACACTGTTTGTGTACGCTACTGTTGGAGAGCATGAATAATTCTGGGGCTTTTCCCCAACAGATTTTTCTATCTTTGACTGCATAGATCACCTAGGCGTAGCATCTATAGGTTTAATAACTTGAAACCTACAATTTCAATAATCAGCTTGTAACAACTGTATAATCATGTCTACGAGCAACATCTTGCATCTGAAACTGCCCGCATACTTTAATTCAAAGTCACCTAGAAATCATGTCTATAGGGCCTAAGGTTCTTAATTCTGAAACTTCCTAACATGAATATCTATTTGCGTGCATTTGCTGTCTAAGTGTGGAGGTTAATGTGAGCATGTAACTGCCTTTACATGAAGTCTGATGTGTTCTTGTCTGTCGCTTAGCTTTTCATTTTTGAGAAGCCTAGGTAAGGTCTAGAACCACCTACATAGAGGTCCAAAACCTCCTGGACCATAGGTATGGGATGGGTAGTGCACGTGTAGGGCGCGTCTTAGAATTGAATTAGAGCGCTTTAGGTAAAACTACTTTAACATAGTAATCGGGTAACATGAGATAATAGTCTGTGCCCGCTGGATAATATGAGTAATTCCCTACCCTGAGGGAATTGTGAAANATTGTACCTCTATATTCGCATCAAGATTTTTGTAATAAAACTCTTTGATTTTCGTACTCTCTTTGCTTATTTGATCACTTAACCTAATCCACATAATTTTAAGTTCGGCCAGGACCCACAGTTGTGGACCTCGAGGAGTGCCTAACACCTTCTCTTTGAGGTAACTTGAGCCCTTACCCGATCTTTGGTGGCGTTGACTAGTCAAATAGAGTTATTTGCACAACAGGTGCCCTAACCCATCTAAAAATTGTTAGGTGGTGACTCTTCTCTTTTAACACCCATTAAAAAGAGTTGTCACATGTCAAAACCCGATTTCATGAGAAAAAGGGGTGCGACACGTGCTCGGACTTATTTATGGAAATTCCACCGTCTAGTGCTCCTAGGTTCTTATGTCCATTAAATATGAAGTTGATTTGGTCATGTTAAATTCTTCATTTGATAAATCGACCCTTACGTGTCTTAATTGGAATTAACTGCTTCATTTCTACCTTATTATCGATTAAACTCTTATGTGCCTTAACTGAAGTTGTTGCCCCTTTTATCGCCATGCTCTCTTTTCCATAATTTCTAGTAACGACCCGGCCAGTCGTTTTGAGAGTTGTAGCCTCGTTCCCCCATTTATATATCATTTTGTTCTTTATAGTTGTTATGTGACTTGTCGGGGTATTCGGTTCGGTTACGAAGAGATTTCGAAAAGAATTGAGACACTTAGTCAAGGAAGAAAACTTAAGTTGAAAAGGTTGACCGGATATGGACCTATGTGTAAAGGACTCCAGAATGAGGTTTTGATAGTTCCATTAGCTCTGTGGGTGATTTTGGACTTAGGAGCGTGTCCGGATTGTGATTTGGAGGTCCTTAGTGGAATTAGACTTGAAATGGCGAAAATTGGAAATTTGGAAGTTTGATTGAGAGTGGACTTTTTGGTTATCAGGCTCGGATTGGAGTTACGTGAGTTAGAGTAGGTATGTGGTGTCATTTGCGACTTGGGTGCAAAATTTGCGGTCAATCAGACGTGATTTGACAGGTTTCGGCGTCGTTTGTAGAAATTTGATTTCCTTAGTTCCATTAGGCTTGAATTAGGGTGAGATTCGTGTTTTGGATGTTGTTTGATGTGATCTGAAGGCTCGACTAAGTTCATATCGAGTTTTAGGACTTGATGGTATGTTTGGTTGAGGTCCTAGGGGTCTCGAGGTGGAGTTCAGATAGTTTTTGGATCAAACATTTTGAGCTTGAAAGACTGTTGTAGCTGAAGCCTTCTGGTGCAATCGCACCTAAAGAACATTTGTTCGCAGGTGCGAGGGAATTACCGCACCTGCGTGGCCGTAAATGTGTGATTGGAGCACAGAAGTGCAAACGAAAGTGGGAGCTGGGTCCGCAAAAGCATATTTGTGGCTCGTAGAAGCGAGTGCGCATGAGCGGAGAAAACTACAGAAGCGTGAAAAGGGTTGCTTCTGCGACACCGCAGAAGCGGGTAACTGGCCGCAGGTGCGAGAAGGCCTGGGCAATGTATTAAAAATGAGGGTTCCGTGTTTTTTCACCATTTCAAGCTCGGGATTGGGCAATATTTGAGAGGATTTTTGAGGGTTTCTTGAGGTAAGTCACTTGTGCTCAATTTTTTCGATAATCTTGTTTCCCTATTGATTTTCCCACCTAGATAAGGTGCCTGGGCAGGTGGCTTCGCACCCGGCACCAACTCAATCTCATGTTCCACAGTGCGCGTAGGCGGAAGTCGCTTTGGCATTTCATGCGGCATGACGTCTTCAAATTTCAGTAGTAGCTCCTTTACGCGTGTAGGAATGGGACCCGATGAGCGTTCTACCTCTTCAATGCATAGGGTAGCCAGGAATGTAGGTTCATGTCTTTTGACTCTCTTCTTCAGCTGCAAGGCCGAGATGTTCTCAGCGGCCATTTTTATGGGCATGCACGGGATAATGCAAAGCTTGGCCCCGTTTGCTGCCATCATCAGAAGCATGTCCGCATATGGTACGGGCATGGTGTTGGTTTGTCTCAAGAATTCTAGCCCAACTATCAACTCGAAGTCATCTATGATCACCACGCGCAAGTTGAACTTTCCTTCATAAGGACCCATCTTCACTGGTACTTCTTTTGCTATTCCACCCATTAGCTGAGGAAGTGAGTTGATAGCCTTGACATGACCTCTTCCCTTTCCTAAAACTATACCAAGGCGCTCCACCTGAGTTAGGCCAAGTAGTGGTGGGTAGCACCTGTATCTATCATCGCCCGAATGGGCTTGCCATTTACTTTCAGTTCAACGAACATCAAGATCCTCTCTTGTTTAATAGGATTCCCTTCATTCGTTTTCTTTTTCCCTTTCTTGGTGATTGGGCAGGGGTCCTTCTTATTATGGATACAAGCACTGGTTCACGCTAATGCCTCAGAAATAAAACCAACAATAACATTGAAGGCACCGAGTGGTTCGGTCTGCTCCGTATCATCTGCTTCATCATCTGTCCCATCATCATAAGCTTGATGGGAGTTCATCTGTGCATGTGATCATTCATTATTCCAATGTGTCCCACCGCAATGACGGCATCCTGAGGGAGGCTTTCTCCCCCCGATCATTTTTGTTTGACGCAACACTGTTGCTGCCTGAGGAGGGAGCCTTAGATTTGGCTGCACTCCGATCTCCCCCACTTCTTCTAGGGCCACCATTGTTAGGTTGGCCTCCTTTGTATCCCGCTCGGACAAGAGGTTGAGGCCTATACTTCTGAGTTTCCACTTGATAGTCCCCAAGGCATTCCGCTGCTTGGATCGCCTTGGGTAGGGTATCAACCCGTTGTCTTTGCAGCTCCATGCGGGCATAAGGTTTCAACCCTTCCAGAAATGTGAAGAGCTTGTCTTTGTCCCCCATGTCACGGATGTTCATCATGAGCGCGGAGAATTCTCGCACGTATTCCCGCATTGATCTGGTCTATCGGAGCTCCCGTAGTTTTCTCCTTGCATTGTACTCAACATTTTCAGGGAAGAACTGTAGGCGTATGGCTGCCTTCAGTTATTCCCATGTCTCCAAAGCATCTTCACCGGCCCTGATGGCTTCGTACTTCACTCGCCAGTAGAACTTAGCATCATCCTGAAGATACATGGAAGCAGTTGCTACCTTCTTGGCTTCTTCTAGGCCTCCCATGGCATCGAAATACTGCTCGATGTCGAAGACGAAAATTTTCACTTCTTTAGCATTCCAAGCTCCACTGTATGGCTTTGGCTCAAAAAATTTCAATTTTTTGCCATGGGGACGAGGTTCACAGTACCCCCGATTTGATTTCCACCTCCTCGAAGCAAGCCTTGTAGAGCAGCATTAACAACATTGAGCTGGCCTATCATGTTATATATAGTTTGCTGCATGGCAGTCACCCTGTCTACCTCTTGTGCCCTGTAGGCTAAATCCCCGGCACGCTCCTATTGGAGGCCCTCGAATTTACCAAAAATTTTGGCTGCCTCAGTAGCTGTCGTTTGTCGGTCTCCTTCAGAGTCGCGACTGTTGTTTTCTATGTCAAATTCGGCCTGGATCATTCTGCGGTCCAGGTCTTCCAACCTTTGCACTGGGCTGGTTTGTAATTCAGGCACCGTATTTACAATAGGTCGTAATACGTCAACCGTCTCTTCAAGGGCCTTAATGCGGTCCACATGATCCACCATGGTCAGAAACGGTGTTAATGGCAATGGGTTCTCTCATCTGATGTTGAGCCTAGGCTCTGATACCAACTTTTACGTGGCGCCTTCCTGAGATTCCTTGGAAGGGCGACGTTAGGCTAAACAACTGATGTCAGTGCAGTTGCTATCCGCCAACTGAGGTCTATGTTGCGTACGCTAGACGAGATTGTCAGTGTCGTACGGAAAACCAATGTCAAGAACAATTGAGAGAACAGTAATGAGAATTGAAAGAAAGCTTGATTGCATTAATCAAAGCTATTAAAAAAGAAGGCGACGCAGTCTAGAGAGGGAGAGACACCAGTACAGAGAATTGCTTGCTAGAAAGTTTTTGATTGCTTGATCCCATCTAATAATGTTTAAACAAACCAAAGTTACCAAACTTGACCTAACTACGCTAGAGGAACATAATGAAAGTACATGGAATAAAATTACTCTATATTTACAATGAAAAGGACTTAGTTTTCTACAAGGTAGAAACAGGTCCGTTGTCAGCAACTTTGTCTTTGGCATCACGATTTACGCGCACGGCATTGTCTGCGCGTGTGACGCTGTTGGGCGCTAGCGAGGGATATCGGTGGGGCGACAGCGGCACATGTGCGCTTGTCACTTGGCGGAGCCAAGACCATGGGACCGTCTGTGACGTTAGGCGTTGGGAGGCTTCCCAAGACGTCACGGGGCGCGTCCAAGGGGTCATGGGACATGGCTGGAAAGCCGCCCATGACATATGTTATGAGTCCATGAAATCAAAACTAGTTTCAAATTTCCAAATTTTACATAGAAGTTCTTTTTTTTTTTAAACCTAGCAATATCCTTTCAGCCGTAAAAACAAAAAGTCTAGCAACCGTCTTCTCCTAATAATATATTTAAAGTTTTAAGTTATATACACTGTTAGTATAATAAATTTAGGTCATTTTTACCTGTAATGGTAGGTAATATATTTTATTTTCAAGATTACAAATCATACATTTTAAGGAAGCTTCTCTATAAATATCTTTTGAGTGACATGATAGTATAAGAAATTTCTTTAAAGGAACACTTAATAATTTCTTTGAAAAGATAATCAAAAATTTGAAGGAATATACATCAAGGTATAGTTGACAATGTCATATTTGGAAAATATAAAAGAGAGCAAGTTGGCAAAAGAGTGTTGTTTGCAGCATCGTTAATTAGTGTCCTATGCCTATGTGACAAAATAGTTTACTCTTTAGAAATGGTACATTTTATGCGAATTTACCTATTTTACTAGTTAGTGATTTGCTTAAATAATTTTTAGGTTGCTAGTTTGATTTTCATTTATTAAAGATTGTTAACTCTATTTAGGTATTAGTCCCTTCGTTCACTTTTAGTTGTCTACTTTGGATTTTTTACGCCCCTTAAGAAATAATAAATATATTTTTTTTGAAATTTTACCCATAATTATGATAGCATTTCCAAAAGTCTTGGAGAATGATTTGGGGAACGAGTAGTTAATTTAAAGGGTAAAACAAGAAGAAGAAGAAGAAGAAGAAAAATTCTCTTGATTTACTATAGTGAAAAAGTAAAAGTGAAAATATATTTTTATTATATTGAACAAGTAAAAGTGAACGGGGGAGTAAATGATATGATAGTGTAAAATTATTTTCCGGTGTACAAAAGTAAAATTATGCTTACTTGTTTCTTTCCTCTTATATGTATGCATATATTGCTTTAACATAATCAAAATTATTCTACTTATATGTCTGTATACGGGTAAAACTGAACCCACTGAGCATCCCGGGATCTCGGTGAGGCAAACAGAGCAGGGACGTGACCGAAAGGAATCGAAGTCAGAGCGAGGAGTCTCTCGTATCGGGGGCTCGAGAAAAACATCTGCCCTTGGGGGCATCAGGACCACGTCCCTCGGGACTGGTTCGAGCCTCAATACCTCGGAGAGCATTACCAGATAACCGCACACAAAGGTCTGTGATGTATGTGCCCAATCGAATGTCACGGCGTGGATCTTGGCCCGTATCGGCAGAAAATCAGTGATTAGCGAAATGAAAGATTTTTACCTTTCTTAAGATTGTACTTAGGGTAAAACTCCCCTATTATATAAAGGGGAGGATTATTATTCATCATACACATTATAACATGTATACCTAGGAAATTTACTTTAATTCTCTTTGTGTCAAAGTTGTTATTTTTGTTCTTGAGTTCTTCATAAGTGCAAGCTTGGAATCGGAGGAAGGTTCCTCGTTGATCCGTTAATCGAGCCCAGGCTCATTCTTATCATTAGTTTGGCTATTTAATACATCTTTCATTTGCTTAATCTAACGTCATTAATCACTTGTATTGGATTAATCCACATATCTTTAATACCATATAATAAATTCAATTATTATTCATTTTTAAGGGTAAACAGTTTGGCGCTCACTGTGATACAAATTTCCATAATGCACTCTGTTTTACTCTTGTTAATTGAGATTTTAATTTTACTTCTAATTAAAAATGTCAAACTCTCAATCTGCTCACTTGAACGTTGATGTTGAGTCTGGCCACCTTGGCGAGAACAACAATGTAGTACCCGGAAACGAGGTTCCCCATGTTGAGCCCAATGGGGTTCTGGTCGCGGACCCAATTGATGCAAACTCACATGTGGCCATCGACGCAAACTTGCTCACTGACCTCGAAAACAGCATCCGCGTGGGAGCCTGATCAATAGCCCGAGGTACACACGATAGTGAAGGCGATGGGATCAATTTACGGGTGATATTTGAAATGTTACAAGCTCAACAGGCGGCGATATCCCAGTTGCAGAACCAAATCCGCACCCCCAACAGTGTTGAGCCCGAACCATCCCAGAAAAACACCCGCAGAAATGAACCAACCACAAAAAGGTTGGGTGAAGTTGAACCCGGGACCAACCCCGAAATAATAAAGATGCTTGAGGAACTGACAAAGCGGGTGAAGTCGGGAGAAAAGAAAATAGAAGTCAACGACAAAAAAGTAGAGACCTATAACTCCAGGGTTGATCAAATCCCAGGAGCACCCGAGATATTGAAAGGCCTGGATTCCAAGAAATTTTTCCAAAAGCCTTTCCCTTCGACTGCAGCTCTGAAACCAATCCCAAAGAAGATCCGTATGCCCGAAATTCCAAAGTATAATGGGACCACGGATCCAAATGAACACGTGACCTCCTACACATGTGCTATCAAGGGGAATGACTTAGAAGATGATGAAATCAAGTTGGTTCTGCTGAAAAAGTTTGGAGAAACCCTGTCTAAAGGAGCAATAGTTTGGTATCATAAACTGCCCCCTAATTCCATTGATTCGTTTGTTATGCTTGCAGATGCCTTCGTAAAAGCTCATGCCGAGGCCATCAAAGTCGAAACTAGAAAATCGGACCTTTTTAAAGTGAAACAAATAGATAATGAAATGCTCAGGGAATTTGTATCGAGGTTTCAAATGGAAAGAATGGACCTGCCCTCAGTTGCGAACGATTGGGTCGCTCAATCATTCACTCAAGGACTCAACCCCCAAAGCTCATTGGTTCCACAACAGCTGAAACAGAATTTGATGGAGTACCCGGCGGTAACTTGGTTGACGTCCATAACAGGTACCAATCGAAAATCAGAGTCGGGAATGATCAGCTCGGGGCCCCCTCTAGGTCCGTGTATCCCATCAAAACTAATGACAGGTTTAAAAGAGTTGTCGATCATGAACTGTTACACCCTGTAATACCGTTATATATATTAATATGGTATTTTGAGTGAAACTTTTTTTTTGTAAAACAGTTAAAAACAAATAACGATTTTATATAGTTATTAATATTGTTGCTTTCAATTATACATATAATATGATTAAAATTTTAAAATAAAAGTTGACTTTATTATAAGGTACATATAATTTTGTTTTGTTGTTTAAATGCTTGGAAGTAAGAACGTGTAACTTCGAGTAGCATTAACATTGCTAGAAATTTATCATCCAATGTTAAATTTGAGATTTCAAACCTTATAGTTGCTATATGCACATTTATAGCTATTAATGTAAAAGAAGTAGTGACATTCTGTATTTTTTTTTTAAAGAACAAACCACCTGGTGACCATGCTTTGTAACTGCTTAGGATGCGTTTTTTTTTTTTAGAAATTTGTTTTTTAACTTCTTGTCAATCAAATATGCTTCGATAAAATTAAACCTATATATTTAAAATTCATTACCAAGTTTAATTGTAGAAAGGAAAAGAAGATGCAATCATGCAATTAGAATAGGAATAAACATTTCTCTAAAAGAAGGGAACAAAATAATCCCAAGGTTCATGAAATGATTTAGTTTCTTAATAATTAAGCTTGGACTTACTGAAATCAATTTTATCACTAAATTAAGGAAATTAGTTATGGATGTGTTAATGAAATAATAGTATATGTATTAATTTTATATGGTACCACATAACCATAATAGTGAAGTGTATAAAATGTGTTAAAAGTAAGTAGTATTTAAAATAATTTAAGACAATTCTTAATTATACGGGTAATGGGTTAACTACCGAGTAACAGGTCATTACCTAATTAATGAATTAGCTATGGGTAGATAAGACAAACCCTCCTCACCCCCACGTGGCAGCCACCCTTTCTTTAGGTAATGACTCTTAATATAGTTTAATCTAGATGGCAAGATTAGAGAAATATAGATCAGCACTTTGTCAAATTCTTTTGCACTTAGGATAGAGTTAATTTGTTACTAACATTTGTTTTGTGGAGCTAATGTGGCTCAAAAGACCCCATGTGGTTCGGATTCTTTCAGTAAAATTCTTGTTATTCTTGGTTTTAAAGATCCGAAGAAGTACATGGCATTTATTCCAAGAACTGATGGAATACCACAATAACTCATCTACCCACATAGATCAAAACGAAATACTCCAAAAATTTTGACATAAACAAGAAAAACGTTGAATTCCCCATATTATCTTTTATGGCTTTACCTAATTCTAATTTAATGAATACAAAAATTTTGATTTGACACCATTATAACAAGTTCTTCAATACGACAATAGTATTTCCTTAGTAGCTAGAAGAAAAATTCAGAGATCAAGAGGTTGGGTTGATGAAGAAACAAAAAGAATGTTTCGTTTGATCTGAACAAACAGAGAAGTTTTTTAGATATATTTAGGAGGAAATTATGGAGGAAGATCTAATGGCAGTGAAGCTTGGCTAGTTTATTGATGCCTTTTGTGACTATATTTGAATCGATTCGGTTTTACATGTTCAAAATTGCAACTCCTCTCATTTGAGTATTTAAGCCAGATAATATCATACGGATTTTTCCCTGCTCCAGGTATATTAAGGTTAATCCTTATTTCTTTTGGCATTATCCAAGTAACGATACGTAAACGTAATGCTATTCCATAAGTGATTCTACTCTTAGCAGTTAAGGATGTATATGTTATTCATTCCGGTAAAGTGATCTTCAAGCATGTCTAAGTATGTATCTAGTTCCATATTGAGGTATTTGATAAAGATGTTAATGTTCATAATATAGTAATACATGAATCTTCACGCATATGCATTTAAAACCGAGCTATGGCCGGTTGGGAAGTTACATATTTACCACCGAGCTACGGTCGGTTGGGCAGTTACATATTTACCACCGTGCTACGGCCCGTCGGGCAGTTACTACCGGTTGGGCAGTTATGTATAATTATTTACCACCGGTTGGAAAATCATGCATATTAATTTACCACCGAGTTACGACTGGTCGGGAAGTCATGCATTTACCATCGAGCTACGGCGGTTGGGCAGTTACACATTTACCACCGAGCTACGGCCCAGTCGGGCAGTCATGCATTTACCACCGCGCTACGGTCGGTCGGACAGTTACCACTGATCAGTTGGGCAGTCATGAATCATACGATATTGATAATAGATTCAAAGAGAAGTATTATATATATCAATATAAGTATGCATATACGATGGCACTTTAGATATTCAGTTTGATTCTTATATGTCTTTAATTAATGTTGACTTATTGTTACGTTTCAGTTCTGCTTTATATACTTAGTACATTATTTGTACTGACGTCCTTTTGTTGGGGACACTTCATTCATGCCTGCAGGTATAGATAATCAAATTGTCGAGGCCTCATGATAGACGGGGTTAGCATTCAGTGAAGAATTGGTAAGACTCCACCTCATTCGGAGTGCAACCGAGTCTATAAGTCATCGTGTTAAATTTTGCTACAGACGTATGGGCAGGCCGGTACCCTATCCCATTTGATGTCAAATAATCTTAAAGGCTTTGTAGACAGAGGTTCATTTTGTACAGTATGTCATAGGCCTTGATGGCCCATATGTATTCATGTTTTAAGAACGATGTTTCACTGATACAATGTTTACCCACTTATAGTTATACATTATGAGTGTGCCCATGTGGGCCCGTGATATTTACGAAAGGAATGAGTTCAGCTAACTCAACCTATGTATGTTCTAGCTTTGGTCGAATGATCATGAGTTACAGAGTGGTTCGCTCGGTCCAGCACGGCACTGGGTGACAGCCACGCCTCCCCAGGTTCGGGGCGTGACATGAACCAAGACCAAACAATGATTGGTATCAACCGTATAGCAGATATCGAAGGGGCAGCAGATCCGAACGTAACACTGCAAGGAATGGAAAAGAAGCGATCGAGGTGATAATAGCCTGGACTCAGGAACAAAAACGGTTTCAACAGGCCACTCGAGTCCAGGGAGGCACCGAGGTTATCATAATACAACTTCAGTAACGATATTGCCGGCATCGTATCTGCCATCGGACACATCAAAGATACCAAGTGTCCTCAGCCATTGCTGTCTGATCCTGCCTAACGATACCCCAACCTGATGTGTAAGTATCATGTCACTCATGGCCACAGGACCGAAGACTGTCGACAGCTAATAGAAGAAGTGGCACGGTTATTCAATAATGGGCACCTCCAAGAATTTCTAAGCGATCGAGCCAAAAACCACTTCAGTAATAGGGACTCCAACAAACACAGCAAGAGGAATCTCATCACATAATCAGCATGATCATTGGTGGAGTCGGCATCCCCTAGGGCCAATGCTGAAAAGTTTCCATTACAAGAGAAAAACGAATCCGAGATTACATGCCAGAGGGGAAAATCTCTTTCAATAATGAAGACGATGAAGGCATCACGCAACCACATAACGATGTACTGGTAATTTCTATGCTCATAAATAAATCCTGAGTTAAGCATGTGTTGATTGATCCAGGTAGCTCAGCCAATATCATCACATCGAGGGTTGTAGAGTACCTGGGTCTATAAGACCAAATAGTGCATACAGTCCGAGTCTTAAACAGATTCAACATGGCTTGTGAAACTACTAAAGGGGAGATAATCCCGCCAGTGAACACCGCCGGAATCATTCAGGAAACGAAGTTCTACGTGATCAAAGGGGATATAAGATATAATGCTCTATTCGGAAAGCCATGGATTCACAACATGAGAGCAATACCCTCGACACTACACCAGGCATTGAAGTTCCCCACGAGGGATCAAGACAGTTTACGAAGAGCAGCCGGTCGCAAAAGAAATGTTCGCGATTGATGAGGTGATCCCAATGTTGGCACTCTCGACATCAAAGAACCCAGAGTCGGTTAGGAAGGAAGAAACTAAATAGCACTCATCGACACCAGACCCGATTGAATCGGATAAGCAAGAGGCAAGCGAGGATGATGATTACGAAGTTCCTAGGTCGTTCATCGCCCTTGACGATTCTGATGCCACCAAGTCGACGGCCGAGGAGCTGGAGAAAGTCATATTAATCGAGCACTTGCTTGAACGGAAGGTATACCTGGGCACGGGGTTGACTCCCGAGCTCAGGAAAAAACTCATTAAATTACTTATAACTAATGTGGATTGTTTTGCTTGGTCCCATCTAGATATGACATGGATCCCACTGGAAGTAACCACTCATAAGCTAAGCTTGGATCCGAAGTTCCACCCGTTTAAACAAAAAGGAGGCCTCAGTCTGAAGTCAAGCATGCGTTCATCAAAGACTAGGTATCCGAATACCTGGATTGGTTAGCTAATGTAGTAATAGTGCCTAAAAGGGGAAATAAATTAAGAATGTGCGTAGATTACAAAGACTTGAACAAGGCGTGCCCCAAGGATTCTTTTCCTTTGCCTAATATCGATCGCATGATCGATGCAATGGCCGGGCACGAGATACTCAACTTTCTCGATGCCTACTCCGGGTACAACCAAATCTGGATGGACACGAGATATCAAGAAAAGACTTCCTTCATCACTAAATTCTGCACCTATTGTTATAAGATGATGTCGTTTGGACTAAAAAATGCCGGTTCCACTTATGCCTAGTAAACCGGATGTTGGAAGAACAAATACGAAAATCAATGGAGGTTTATATTGACGACATGTTAGTTACGTCCCTGTGAGTAGAGGACCATTTGGAACATTTTCATGAAACCTTGAACATACTGAAAAAATACAATATGAAGCTGAACCTGGAGAAATGTGCATTCGGTGTGGGGTCCGAAAAGTTCCTTGGAATCATGGTGTCCAACCGAGGGATCAAGATCAACCCCGACAAAGTCAAAGCTATAGAATCCATCACCATGGTGGACAATGTCAAGGTCTTTTAGAGGATAACCGGGCGTATAGCCGCCCTGGGACGGTTCATATCAAGGTCCTCCGATAAGAGCTATCGGTTATTCTCAAAAAAGAAAAATAATTTTCCGTGGACCCCCGATTGCCAGCAAGATTTGGAAGAACACAAACAATACATTTCGAGTCCACCCTTGCTTCATACTCTGAAGGCAGACGAGCAGTTGTACCAGTACTTAGCGGTATCCAAATTAGCGATAGGTGGAGTTTTAGTCCAGGAAGAGGAAGGTACGCAATTTCCTATCTATTATGTTAGCTGGACTCTAGGCGAGGCCGAATCAAGGTACACTCACCTAGAGAAATTGGCGCTCGCTTTGCTAAGCGCCTCCAAAAATTTAAACCCATATTCTCAATGACATCCCATATGTGTCGTAAGTTTTTACCAAATGAGGAACATAATGCACAAACCCGAGCTCTCGGACCGATTATCAAAATGGATCGTAGAAATTAATGGGTACGATATCAAATATCAACCCCGGGCTGCCATCAAATCTCAAATTTTGGCAGACTTCATGGCTGACTTCACGCCAGCCTTAATACTCGAAGCCGAAAGGGAATTGATGTTAACCTCGGGGGCTTCCTCTGGAATCTGGACCCTCTTTGAAGATGGTGCCTCGAATGCAAAGGGGTCCGTACTCGACATTGTGTTGAAGCCACCTACGGGTAATATAATTAGGCAATCTATTAGAACTGTGAAATTGACTAACAATGAGGCTGAATATGAGGTCATGATTGCAGGTCTCGAATTGACTAAAAGCCTGGGGGCCGAAGTGGTTTAAGCTAAGTGAGATTCTCTTCTTGTGGTAAATCAATTTAATGGGACATTCGAAGTGAAAGAGGAACGAATGCGAAGATAATTGGATAAATTATAAGTAACCCTGCATGGATTCAAGGAATGGACCCTACAACACGTACCCCGGGATCAAAATACCGAAGCCGATGCTCTAGCTAACTTGGGGTCATCGGTTGATGATGATGAATTTGACTTAGGAACAGTCATACAGCTCATGAAATCGATAGTGGAAGAAGGCCATGCTGGAAAAAAACTCAACAAATTTAACTTGGGACTGGAGAAACAAGTATATAGACTATCAGAAGACTAGGAAATTGCCCTCGGATCCTATGGAATCGAGACCTCTGCGCACGAAAGTGGCCAGGTTTAGCCTATCTGAAGGTACTTTGTTCAGAAGAACGTTCGATGACCCACTCGCCATATGCTTGGGGCCGGGAGACACCAAATATGTTTTGAGGGAAGTTCATAAAGGCACATGCAAAAACCATTTGGGGGCAGAATCTTTGGTTCGTAAGATAATCAGAGCTGGCTATTATAGGATCGACATGAAGAAAGATGCGAAGGACTTTGTACGGAGATGCGTCAGCTGTCATAGGCATGCACCAATGATCCATCAATCCGTGGAGTTACTACACTCAGTCCTATCACCATGGTAGTTCATGAAATATGGAATGGACATTGTCGGTCCCCTGTCATGGGCACCCGGTAAGGCTCAATTAATACTATTTATGACTGACTATTTCTCTAAGTGGGTCAAACCTCAAGTGTTCCAGAAGGTCCGAGAAAAAGAATTCATCGACTTCATTTGGGACCACATAATATGTCGGTTCGGTATACAAGCCGAGATAGTGTGTGATAAAGGGAAGCAGTTCATCGGCAGCAAGGTAAGAAAATTTTTCCAGGACCATAAGATCAAAAAGATCTTGTCAACACCCTATCACCCTAGTAGGAACGGACGAGCGGATTCTACGAACAAGACCATACTTCAAAACCTTAAGAAAAGGTTAACTGATGCCAAAGGGAAATGGAAGGAAATTCTGCCAAAAGTCTTGTGTGCATACCTACGACCAAAAAATCTAGTATCGGGGTCACTCTATTTTCGTTGATCTACGGTGCCGAAGCACTAATATCGATTGAGGGGGGAGAGCCGAGCCTCAGGTTCCGATATGTGGCCGAAGAATCAAACGTTGTGGCCATGAGCACAAGCCTAGAACTATTGGATGAGAGGCGCGAGGATGCCCTAGTGTGGTTGGCCGCCTAGAAACAACGGATAGAAAGATATTATAATCGAAGAGACAACCTCCGACACTTCAATATCAGGGACTTGGTGTTAAGAAAAGTAACACTGAACACTCAGAACCTGAATGAAGGGAAGCTGGGACCAAATTGGGAAGGACCATATCGAGTCATCGGGATTACCGGTAAAGGTTCGTACAAACTCGAAGCAGGAAACGGTGAATAACTACTAAACAACTGGAATGTGACGTACTTAAACGGTACTACTGCTAAGATACGATCTCATTCACTCGTTTTTAAAACATTATGAATCTGACTAACACTTGCAGGCAACAACCAAAGGATAATGTGGTTGTTAGGTTTGAAAGCACGTGTTGCACTCTTTTTTCCTTGAACTGGTTTTGTCCCATATGGGTTTTCGGGCAAGGTTTTTAATGAGCAACAGTAAATCGTGCTAACTTAGAATCGAAAACCGGTTTTAAATCGGAGTCAATGACCGCATCAATAGTATCCAAGCCCTCTCAAGATCGATCTCAAATACTAGGGGGCATCACCCTCGGGTCAAGATATTTAGCAAGGAAGGAAACTCTGTGCTCAAACACTCTAGGCTCGATGGCTAGGATTTGTTGTAAGGGCCAAACAGTCAAGTGAACCGTGCCCGCGTAGGTCACCTTAGCCATAATACGAGCTTTTACAGACTTACAATCTTGTATGTTACACAAAAAAATGAAAGAAATTTTCTGCCTTGCTATTACACACTTTTGCTTCTTAAAAGTATCAAGCCTACGGGCTATTCCTACCCGGGGACTATCGAGCCCAAGGGCCACCCCTATCCGAGCCCAAAGGGCTATCCCCACTTGGGGACTGTCGTCCGAAATAAGTTTGGTCGCCTCGGGTTATCGAAACCTGGTGGCACAAAACCTATTAGGCAGTGCCTAAGCCTAAAATGCTACGACCACCCTAAAAATGGTTCCTTAGACGTTCGAAACCCGTAATCAAAACATAAGGCCTTCAACAAAATTCTAAACATGTTCAAAGGTTATCGTCGGCGAAGGCATAGTCTAAAAACATTTAAGCAAGCATCTTGGGGAAATTTTCGGTCATTCCGAGTTTTCACAAGTTTCGAGCAAATAGCATCGAGGACAGGTTTTGTTCGGACCTCCGAAAAATGACTTATTACTATGTTTTATTATGTGCTAAGGCATTAGAAATATTTGAAATTGTAAAAAGATGCTAAGATAATAGACTTGAAAATTACCTAAAGGGAATTTCTTTATGTATTCCAGAATATCTTTACAAAGGCCCAATAAAATGGCCTCAACAAATCCTAAGGCATCTATGCCTGATCTTCATCGGAAACCGACCCATCAGAAGAACCGTCGGGGCCTTCGAATTCTTCAGAGCCCTCGGAGCCCTATTCACCTCGGGAGTCAGCTAGATTCTTGGCCTCGACCTCAAGCCTTTTTGCCTCCTCGATATCGGCAGATAGGTTGAAGCCTCGGGCATGGATCTCTTCGAGAATCTTCCTTCGGGATAACGGCCTCACGTACTGAGCAGTAGTCTTCAGGCGGGCCTCGACTACTTCAACATCGGCCTTGTATTGGGCCACCATCTCGTCAACATCAGTCGAGGTTACTTCAAACCTAGACCTCGTTATTTCGAGCTCCTTGCCAAGGGCATCCTGTTCAGCGATGACCGAGCCCAATTGTGCTTGGAGGTCCTCATTTTGTAGAGCTTGTGCAGCGTTCTTCTCATTCGCTAGCTTTGCTTCTCATTCACCACCCAAAGATAAACTTCCATCGAAGACAGCTTGGTCTAGGCGATCTCCTTCTCCGAGGCCAGCAGGTCTGTTTTATTTTTCCACCAGTCAGCCATCACTTGAATCTCGTCCATCTCCTTGCGAAGTTGGTCAATCTGGTCGATCTTCTGCTGGACCTACGAAGTATTGTTGTAAGCCTCTGCGATCGGACCTTTGTTTCTAACTTCAAAAACGTTTACCTTTTCCACTAAGTCAGCGTGCTCCTGCCGTAAGGCTGATGCTTCTTTCTGAGCTGCATCCAGCTCGGCCGGGAGGTTCTTAGCGACTCCCTCTTGCTGCTCTCTAAGAAGCTTGTACATGTCCCTTTTTGGGAAAGCTCCTTAATCTCGAGCTCAAGTTGATTAACCTCAACTCGCTACCGAAATAAACTCTCGTGGTGAAGTACCGAAGCCTGCAAAAGGGCGAAAAACGTGAGAAACATCAAACACAGATAAATGGAAGGAAATGATGTCTTACCTGGTTCAGCGCCTGATGCGCCTCATTGAAATAATGTGTGTATCACATTGTGTAGCATTTGTATATCACATATGTATCATATTTCTATCAAATGTTTATCAGATGTATATCCATGAATACTTGTGTGTGTGATACATGTTTGATACATGTGCCGCAAAAGAAATTTTTGAAATCGATTTTAACTACGAATTTTGATACTAAATCAGTCCAAATTACCTCTAATCTTCCTAGGTTTTTGTATATTGACCCATCTATCTGTTTTCAAGGAATTTCAACCATTGAAAAAGGTAACTTTTTGCTTAGATTTTTGGAATCTTTTGTGTGTGTATATGTATGTATATATTTCATCACCTTGTTTGCTACCTCATCCAGAATTTTCTTTCCGTCTTGCATCTAGTATTGCTGACCAACTATCTTTTCGTGTGATTCTTAGAGAGAAAGACCATATTTTGTTTGGGTTTTCAATTTTTATATGTGCTTGGTTAGTTTTTGTAAGTCTATGATTAATGACTAGAGGTTGGTAAGTTAGGACTTATTTGAAACATTTCTGTAAGATTCCGTATTTTCTTTCAGAGAAATTACATAGTTGACTGCTCGGTCAACAGCATCCCCAGCTCTTATTTGTCGGGATGGAGCTAGAAGCCATAGTATGTGTTTGGCTTAATTCAGTAGTTTTTGCTGAAATTATAGATGTGTTAAGCTTATCAAATATGTACAGATATAAAATTTAGAGCCAGTTATTAATATTTGAAGTCGTTCTAAAATTCAGAACTCATAAAATTAAAATTTTGAATTCGCCTCTTTGTATAGATTATTTAGTGTAATAATTTAATACTTTGTAAATTTGCATATAGAATTCATATTCTTCGTCATCATCATCAAATTTGATTAAATGAGGCTTGCTGTTGGATTTAGTTAAATCAATCATCATGACCTATTTCTCCGCATTAGTTTAGGTTCCTAATAAATAGAGCTTTGTAGCTTTTAAAATCGAATTATTTTGTAAGTACTTCCTCAGAAGTCATTTTATTAAAATATTTCGAGAAGAAACAGTTTGTGATTGGTTAATTAATTAAAAAAATATT
Organism: Nicotiana paniculata; assembly: GCA_005239505.1. Lineage (NCBI taxonomy): Eukaryota > Viridiplantae > Streptophyta > Magnoliopsida > Solanales > Solanaceae > Nicotiana > Nicotiana paniculata. The sequence goes on along the minus strand of ML360427.1, from coordinate 4,025 downwards.
TTTAAATAATAATTATTATTTGGTCAAATTTTTTAAAAATATTTTTTAATATATTTTCTCAAAAATATTTTTTCAAAAAAATTATTTTATTCTGCTTCTCAAAATTGCTCAATTCAGCAAGATACCCTATTTTCATAAGAAACCATGCAAGACCGGCAATAAAATTCTCAATTTTCCATCATAACGTGACAAAAAGGATAAGGCTAGGTGACTGAAATCCATCAATTTGGACACGTGGAGGGAATGAAATCCACTAATTTGAGATTATATACTATCTGTTACTCGAAAGCCGAGGGGTAGATTTGGATTTTATCGACAAATTTGGACATATGGAGTGTCTGAAGTCCAGTAATTTTATATTGGGGCTCTGTTAATAATTTTGGCATAAAATTATTGATATGTGATCACGAAATCACGAGTTTAAATCGTGAAAATAATTTTTTATATAAATATATGATAATATTGCGTACAATAAACTCTTATGATCCGATTTTTTTCCTATCTCGCGTATAATGAAAATTTAATATATCAGGCTGACCTTTACTCCATAAATAATAAGAATAAATACAAGACGATTTGCTAACAGAAAAAGTACACATAGACGAAAAGTATAAGGATGATAAAATTACACAATTCTGAAGGATACATAGGAAAATTTTGACCTTTTCTCCTTTTTTTTTAGAAATATGTACGAGAGATTCAACCACTTTCTAGTGGAGCAGTAAATGCTTACCAAATTAAAAGCCGCCGGTAGACAGTAATCTTAACTCAAATTTTCGAACTTATATAATCTCCATATAGGTACTATTGACAAACATATATTTTCTCCATATATATATATGGTCCTAACTAGTGGTCATTTTTATATTTATACTCAATATTTTTATTTTTTATTATTTATACATATATTTTTGCGAAAAGTTTGGATGAAATGGTGTCACGTGATATCACTAGAGATAAAGTGCCTACGCCTGTCTTTACATAATTTTTTTTTTTTTGGACAAGCACCGGTTGTAATATTTGAACCCTTATATATTAGTTTTGATATCGTATTGAATTATATAACATTCTCATTTAATATTATAAATCATCATATGCATAATATATTTTTATTTGCTTAATTATCATGTCTTTAACATGTCTCTCACTGCAATATTCTTGATTTTTTTCATGGCCTAAGTATTTTTAAAATTATATTTGGTAACGATTGAGACCAAAGGTAAACCCATGATAAATTTGATGAGATCAATTTTAGGTTCTTACTACTAGACACATTAAGTGTAACTGTTTTGCAAATTATGGGTCTAAAATATGTAATAATTTCGAAATAATAGTAATTTTTCTCACACTCGCGATTATATAGAATCTGAAAGTGGGAAAGATTCCTTGGATATAATCATTCGATTATATTAACAATTTCAAAAAACTGATCATAAAACAGAGTATGACAACAGTTGATTAACCAGGCTCCCATCGTCTCTTAAAAAATGATAGGTTCCGTTAAACCCGTTGATTATATATAATATGAATTTTGTGATTATTCAATCAGACAAATTAAATTATTTAAGAGTACACTTTTATTTATTTAATTATGTCTCAATCAAACAAGTACCCTCTTAAACGAGTGGCGCACTGCTATCAACACGGACGCGAGAAATTCCGGTATGGCGGCACTGCTTCTCACGGCGGCGGTTTCCTACTCACCCCGAGTCGATGGATTGAACTACCCAGCNTATATATATATATATATATTATGCCTACCCATATAATATGAATTTTGTGATCATTCAATCTGACAAATTAAATTATTGAAGAGTACACTTACTTTTATTTACTTAATTATGTCTCAATCAAACAGGTACTCTTTTAAACGAGTGGCGCACTGCTATCGGCACAGAGGCGAGAAATTCAAGCAAGGCGCCACTGCTTCTCACGGCGGCGGTTTCCTACTCACCCCGAGTCAATGGATTGAACTACCCGGTTGAATCAGTGGCAAGAAACTTAAACTGGATTAACCTCATGGCATATGACTTCTATGCACCAAATCGGTTACCATCACAAACCAATTCACATGCACAATTATTTGATCCTGTGAACCATATTAGTGGAAGTGATGGAATTAATGCATGGATTCAAGCTGGTGTTCCAATACGAAAATTGGTACTTGGAATTCCATTTTATGGCTATGTGTGGCGATTGGTTAACGCGAATATTCACGGTCTCAAAGCGTCTGCTGCCGGAAAATCAAATGTTGGTGCGGTCGATGATGGGTCGATAACTTATAACAGAATTAGGGATTATATAGTGCAGAGTCGCGCAACAATTGTATATAATGCTACCATTGTTAGAGATTATTGTTACTCTGGTAGTAATTGGATTAGCTATGATGATACTCAAACTGTTAGAAATAAGGTTAATTATGTTAAAGGTAGAGGATTGCTTGGTTATTTTGCATGGCACGTTGCAGCGGATCAAAATTGGAGACTTTCTCGTACAGGTTAGTAGTTTTTCTTTTGTTTTACTTTTTTGGTTTTTATATTTTTTATGGATAACACGTAATTATTTTGTCGAATTTCTTGGTTTTATTTTTAAAAAATGGTAAATATATATATAAAGGAGATTTTATTTATTTATTACTATGTAGTACCATAAAATAAACTAAATGTTTCGTTGGGATCATCACTCCTAAAACTAAAATAGTTATTTGCAACATAACACGACATTTAAGTGCTTTTGAGTAACAGGAAAAAAAAAATTCAAACTTCTTTTTCTTATTTTCTTTAGCATTTTCGTAGTTAATAATCAAAATACATCATTTTCGTTGGTGCATATTTTCTCATTAAATTATCAGGAATGCATGACTATTCTATTTGGTCGATAGTCTTGTGAAATTTTATACATTATCAATGTTTCTAAAGTACCATAGTTCATATATTAATACTTATTATTGTTTTGGTATTATTAGATAAGTGACTTTCTCAATTAATTTCAATTGCTTTATGTTCTTTGTTTTTATATTTACCCCACTTTTTTTTTTGCAGCTTCACAAACATGGGGAGTGTCATCTCAAGAGAAGAAGTGATGGATTATGTAATTGTGTTTGTCAAGTATCCTATTTATAATAAGGCGACAGATATGTGAACTATGACATAAATAAAATAAAATAATAAATTGTCAAGTAGAAGATAAAATTATAGAAGTGGAACTTATTTTAAATTGAATTTATGGAATGATGATTGAAGATTTCTATATGGCAAAATTTCATAATTTATTGAGTTACAAGATTAATATTTATCAGTTTCAGAAGCTTAAATTTTTATTTTACGAGTCAATCGTATATTTTAATATAATATTTATAAAAATTAAAAAAAAAAAATATTCATCGAGATAGGCACACGCGCAACACGCATACTGAAAGACTAGTCCAAGCTGAATGTGTAACCAGATTTAAACGAGATATGCCCCATTGGATTATTATTGTAAAAATAATAATAATATAGGAAACTTACACAAATGTCTCAAATAAGTCTCAACTTACCAACATCTAGCCATTAGTCATAGACTTACTAAAATTAGCCAAGCACATATAAAAATTGAAAAACCAAATAAATAAGGTTCTTTCTTTCAAAGAATCACATGCAAAAATCTCCTTCCATATTTTTAAGCGTAATTAGCAACATTAGATGCAAGACCAAAAGGAAATTTCATTGATGAGGTAGTAAATAAGGTGATGAAATACAAAAAATATATACAATATTCCAAAAATCTAAGCAAAAAGGGAACTTTTTCAATGGGTTTAATTGAAATTCATTGAAAACATATAGATAAGTCAATATACAAAATTTGAGGAAGATTGGAGGTGATTTGGACTGGTTTTGTATCAAAATTCATAATTAAATCGAGTTAAAAAAATTCTTCTCCGACACATGTACCAAACATGTGTCACGCGTGTATCTCTCACGCATGTATACTATTACGCGGCGCCTTCCTGAGATTCTTTGGAAGGGCGACGTAAGGCTAAGCAA
>ML360426.1:0-30538 GCA_005239505.1 Nicotiana paniculata | reverse complement strand
TTTGCAAAATTGTTTTCCTCATTCAAAGTTTTTCAAACTATATCAAGCACTCTCACTCTACTCTTAGACCATTAAGTTCTGCCCCTTTTGTGTGAGCATTACCTTGAGACCCTTGAGCTCCCTCTAAACTTTGACACACAAGAGCTGGCCTTTCCACACTGCACTTACTCTACCTTGGCTATGAAATCTGGGTGTGAGCACTTCCCGGGATCCCTTGTGTTTCTTATGGAACTCTGACACACCCAGATTAGAAAAGGCTATGAAACATACTTGGCGTTGAGGACATGGAGAATCTGGGCCTATTCTCTAGGCTCCGTATAGTTAACTTCTTATTTTTCTTCTATTTCAATTATATAATTCATATCCAATGGTCTGTAATAATTATTTGTAAACAACTCTGGGGTTGAATAGTGAAAATAATCAAGGGTAGAGACCATGTTTCTAGGTTTATTTTTTCTCTATGTCAATAGCAACCATGTTTAGGTACAACATGTCATGCATTAGATATCATGCTACTTAGGCTTCTATATACTGTTTTCTCTCAGCATGTCATCATTAAATGCCCTCACTTAGAAATAATGTCTATACGATAAATAATAACAACAAAATTGCTATTGTGTGATTCTGCTCATATCAGCATGTTCTGAAACTACACTTAGAAAACCTGTCTATAGGATAAATAATGTTCACAAAACTGCAATCATGTCTCATCATGCCTACGCACTTAGAAATCTTGTTTCTAGGTACACAACATTAAAAATATCATCTATGTTTATTCTGAAACCGTGCATAAGGATGTGATTTATGTGCATTTAGAAATCCTATTTTAGCAATTGCATATGCGTCATTCTGCATTAGACATCATGTTATAGGATCGTACTCATTTAATTAACACTTAGTCTCAAAACAGATGTGTAAAACAGTCCCCCAGTTTTAACAAACTGGTAATTAGTCTCTGAATAATTATAACACTTAGAATTGCATGTTATTGGGTATAAGAACTAAGATTGTCATCAACCATAAATACTGTTACACACCCAGGCAAGCCTTAGGTAATCAAAAACGATAAAACTAGAACTGTCTTTGTGATTAGTGTTGAGCTTCCAGCATGCTTAAGAAACAGTGGGCAAGACTGATTAGGACTTCCTCTCTGAGTCATGCAACTAAATCTGTCTTTGTGTGATCACTTAGATACCATGTCTAGGATCAGAACCTAAATCTGGACCTTAATTGTGTATGAGTCATGTTGCTTATGTGCACTATGTGTGGAGGTATACTTGAGCCTTCTATCTGCTTTACATGCTCCCCTTTAACTGAAGTCCTATCTATTTTATTTATGTGTCGCCTTAACATTTTCACCTTTTAAAACTTGAGGGTAAGCCTAGCACCTCCCTTATAGGATAGAAGTCCTAAATTCCTCCGAGACTGATAGGAAGGGACGGGTAACAGCATGCAATAGAGGTCGAGACCAAAACTCGCTTTAGTTAAATTCATGGGGTGGGAAAGGGTAGATATGGATATGATGATCGGTGCGTTAATACCATGTGTATCCCCTCATTGAGGAGTGTCATACCGGGTATTGAATTGATATGATCCATATTATAAATAAGCCTAGGATGTTACTTTACTTTCATAAACATGCTTAGATGGTAATCCCTTTCAAAATCTAGCTTAACTGTTTTTCAAATATTTGTACTTAGACTTAAATCCCCTATATTTGAGCTCTACTCGTTTATTTGATAAATTGTACAAATTCACAAAAAGTTATTTGGCCGGTAACCACACTTGTGGATCCTGAGGGGTGTCTATCACCTTCCTCTTAAGATAACTTCAAGCCCTTACCCTGTCTCTGGTTATCAAAATGTAGTTATAAATTAACCCCTGATAGGTGCCCTAACGCACCTCAAAATTTTTAGGTGGCATGTTGAACCAAGAGACTGCGTGGTTTTGAAGATTGACAAAATGCCAACCCAGTTGAACCAGGTCCATCAGGTTATCATAGTGAAACATACCCATTGGCACGCGAAGAGTCCATGCACAGGAGATAAACATGATATTTGAATTATCTGGGAACTAAGAGGTTGTCTCCTAAAGTGAAAAGGTTTCAAAGTGATAAGAAGATAGAGTTTGATTTCAGCAACGACAGAAACAATCGAGGAAGTTGAGATAAATACAAACTCTTCCACTAAGGAAGAGTTGCATTAGAAATGAACAACAATCTCAACGACTAATTCTATAAAGTGTTGAAGTTTTCCTGTTGAAGACTTGACGCACAAACACATAAGTGAAACAAAACTGAAGGCAAAATTACCAAGAGCAATTTTGCGAGCAGAATCCTTGTGCGACACAAAAACTACTTGACCAGCTAGAAGAACCAGTTCCATCTATTTGTCTATTAAGTCTAGTTGGTTGTAGTAGGTTATTTCATATTGTATCTTTGAGCTTTATCAACAAGCAATTGTAATAGGTGCACATTGTCAAGTTAGAGTTAACTTGAAGTCTTTCGCAATTAGCTAGAGGCGAGTTTGCTACAAAGGGATTAGAGTTAGTCCTTAGNTTGTGTGGTATTTACGTATAAAACATCAAATATCAGATCAGGTTATCCTTGAAAAGGCTAACACCTTGGAAGAGATCAAAATGAGTACACCACCTGGAAACTGGGAGGGTCAATCAACTGCAAGACCACCACTCTTCAATGGCCAGTATTACTCTTAGTGGAAGAACAGGATGAAGGACCACTTGATTGGTGAAGACTATGAACTCTGGGACATAGTCACTGATGGTCATCTAGCCACCATGAAGAAGACTACTGAAGGTGTAGATGTACCAAAAACTAGGGTTGACTGCACTGCTGAAGATCTGAAGAAATGGGAGAAGAATGCTAAGGCCAAAAAGTGGCTAGTTTTTGGACTAGGTCCGGTCGAGTATAGTAGGATTCAAAGTTGCACTACTGCCAAAGAAATCTGGGATACCTTACAAGTAGCCCATGAAGGAACACCTCAAGTGACAAATCAATAGGTACACTACTATACTCTTAGTATGAAAATTTCACTATGAAAGAAGGAGAGACAATCCAAGAGATGTACACAAGGTTCACAACTCTGACAAATGAACTTAAGTCTCTTGGTAGAGTCATTCTTGAAGAGGACAGGGTAGAGAAGATCCTGACTAGGGTCTTACCAATCTCCTGGGAAAGTAAAATCACTGCTATCCAGGAATCCAAAAACATGGCAACCCTCAGATTGGACGAGCTAATTAGAAACCTTACTGCCTATGAACTTAGAAGGCAGATAATGAAAATGGATGCTCCAAAGAAGGAAAAGAGTCTAGCACTGAAAATCTCTAAGGGGAAGATCTGGAGGAAGAAGAGATGGCCATGATTACCAAAGAGTTCAGAAACTTTCTCATTAGGAAGAAGGGCATCTTTAGAGGTGGAAACTACAACAATGCAAAAACTCCAGAAAGGCCAACCAACGAGGGATGCTACAAGTGTGGAAAGACTGACCACCATATTAAGAACTGTCCTTAGTGGGAAGTGGATTGGAAAAAGAGATTTGAAAGAAGGAACTGGTCCAACCCAAGAAAACCACACAAAAGCTATGGTTGCTGCTTGGGGGGAATGTTCAGATGAATAGTGAGAAGATGGTGAGAATGAAGAACAGGCGCTCATGGAAATTGGAGAATATGATGAGGAATCATATGAAGAACCAGAGGTAAGTATCTTCCATCTCAAAAACAAAATAAAGTTCCTATCTAAAGAAAAACTCTCTGAGTTGCTACTTGATTTCATGGATGATTCCAACGAAAGAGCCAAAGAGAAAGAACAACTATCTAAAGAGTGTGCAATGCTAAAAGCAAAATGCATGAACCTAGAAATAAGAGTAAGTGAATCTGGAAAAAAAAAACAATGCCTTGATGAACCAGGTTCATCCACTTGAAACTGAGATTCTAGAACTAAAATCTGAAAATCTAAAATTGAAGCTAGGATCCAGTAAAAACATTGTTGATCATTCTCATGTCATGTTAGAAGAAAACATGGGAAAACTAAAAGATAAGATGTATACCGAGGATGAACAGATAAGGACACTTAAAGAAGAACTTCGTAAGTCAAGCATGAGTTAGATCGAACTTGTAAATGGAACAAATCATTCGATACCCTGACATGGCTTCAAGAAAACCATAGTAGCAACCGAAGAGGACTTGTCTATGTGAGTCAATTGCCCAAGTGGGATCCCAAAAGCAAGTATCTCACTCTCGCTAAGAATAAAATTTGCACCCATTATGGTAAGACTGGTCACTACAAAATTGAGTGTACTGCAAAAGAGCAGGCTAGTCGAAGAAATGAGAGTTTTGTTAAAAAGAAAAACTAGCTGCCAAATTGGGCCAGAAAAAGCCTAATTCATCATTTCTCTCATAGAAAAGGACCCAAACTAGTTTGGGTTCTTAAGGCTAACCCCTGATTTCTTTTTGTAAGTTCAAGTGAGAGGAAGCAGCCAAATTTGGTACTTGGATAGTGACTTCTCAAAACATATGACAGGGAACAAGGAACAGTTACTTTCACTTGAAAACCTCAAAGGAGGAAATGTCTCCTTTGGAAATGGAAAGAAAGGTGAAATTATTGGGGTTGGTAAGGTAGGTAAGGATGACACACGTTCCATTGAACATGTGTACTTGATAGATGGATTGAAATACAGCCTGATCAGTGTGTCACAATTGTGTGACAGAGGTAACTTGGTTTCTTTCACTTCCACAAAATGTTTTGTGATTAACCTGGTTACTGACAATATTGTTTTGCAGGGAAAAATAATGAATAACATATATGTCATAGACTTGTCCACACTGTCTGAAAATGAACTCACTTGCCTAAGTGTGTTGGACAGTGATCCCCTCCTTTGGCTCAAATGACTTGGTCACGCGAGTCTAAATCATCTTAACAAATTAGTCTCTAAGGACTTAGTGGTAGGGCTTCCTAACATTAAGTTCAAGGAAGACAAAATTTGTGAGGCATGTGCAAGGGGAAAGTAGGTAAGATCCTCATTCAAAAGCAAGAAAATGGTCAGTACCACCACGACGTTGGAATTGGTTCATATGGACCTTTGTGGTCCTATGAGAACTCTGAGCAATGATGGTAAGAAATATGTAATGGTGCTAGTTGATGACTACTCAAGGTTCACCTGGACCTTATTCCTGACATATAAAGATGAAGCATTTGATATGTTCACTTCATTTGTTAGAAAAACTCAAAAACAGTTAGGAAATCAACTAGCATCAATAAGATCTGATCATGGAACATAATTTGAGAATGGAAAATTTTGCTGAGTTCTGTGATGAACATGGTATAAATCACAACTTTTCTGCCCCTAGAACCCCACAGCAAAATGGGTTTGTTGAAAGAAAGAACAGAACTCTTGAAGATATGGCTAGAACCATGATTCTTTCTAGCAAACTACCCCACAGCTTCTCGGTAGAAGCAATAAACACTGCATGCTACATAATAAATAGATGCATGACCAGGCCACTGGTAGAGAAAACTCCTTATGAATTACTTAAAGGGAGAAATCCCAACATATCCCACCTTAGGGCTTTTAGATGCAAGTGCTTTGTGCAAAACAATGGCAAAGATTCACTAGGTAAATTTGATCCCAGAAGTGATGAGGGGGTATTCTTGGGATTTCATCACATAGCAAGGCTTATAAAGCATATAATAAGAGAACTAGGTGTGTAGAAGAAAGGCACCACTGAAACCTGTATTACCGGGCCCGTATTATGGTTCCGGAGTTTGGAACAGGTTTAATATGGTTATTATGAGTTGTCTGTAAAATTTGGTAAGAAACGAACTTGGTTTGACGTATTTCGGATCAAAAATGGAAAATTTGATAGTTTATGAAGTTTGAGGAAATTCTATAGATTTTCGAGCTTAATTCATTGTTTTTGATGATATTTTGGTGGTTTTATTACTTGAATAAGTCTATGAATAAGTCTGTAGGATGATTTTGAAGTCGTGTGTATATTTAGTTTTGAGCCCCGGGGTCTCGGGTGAGTTTCGGGTAGGTGTCGGAGTGCAAAAGGTAAGAGAAATATGGTGTTTTTAGGCTGTCTTCTGGTGTCTGGGCCTTGTGCTATGTGAACGCACAGGTACAAGTGCGAACGCACAGCACAATCCTGGGAGGGGTGGGGTTGTTCAGTGTGAACGCACCACGCTGGATGCGATCGCGGAGGGTCCACTGAGGGATACTGTGCGAACGCGGGGTGTTAGATGCGAACGCACAGAGCTTAGTGTGGGCATGGGTGATGGGTAAATTTGTCGTTTGCGATCGCGTATAGTCTTCTGCGATCGCGGAGCTTAAGGGACCCACCCACTGTGCGATCGCGACTCCCCTTCTATGATCGCACAGGTATAATTCGTCCAGTTATTTTTAAAAGCCAAAAAACAGAATACCCATTACGAGATATTCATATTTTTCACCATCTTCCTCTTCTCCAAACCCCATAGACGATTTCCAAGCCATTCTTCCACCATAACCACTTAGGTAAGTAATCCTAACTCTAATTTCTTCCATTTTCTTCATCAATGACTGGATTCTAGGCCTAAAACATGAAATTAAAGGGTAGAAATTGGGTTTTGGGTAGAGTTAGGGCTTTTCCAATTTTTGGGAATTCAACCTTGTTTTGGGGTCGGATTTCAAAACAAATTGTATATTCGGGCTCGTGGGGGAATGGGTGATCAGATTATGGTCCGAACCTCATGTTTGGACCAAGCGAGCCCGGGGTCGAATTTTGGTATTTTTTGAAGAACGATGGGAAATGTATAATTAGGCTTTGGAATTGAACTATTGAGTTATTATTGATATTATTGAGTCGATTATGTCTAGATACTATCGTTTCGGAGTTGGATTCGAGAGGGAAAGCGGTGCTAGAGGCTTGATTTGCATTCTCGGAGCCGAGGTAAGTGTTTTGCCTAACTTTAGTGAGGGAATAGGTATTGAGTTGTATGTGCTACTTGTTTTATAATGTTCAATGTATAGGTGTGGTGAAGAGTACCTATGTATTGTTTGTCAAGCATGCTTGTGAGTCTACTTTGGCGAATTACTTGTTTCTACTCCGATATTTATTGTGTTATGAAGTAGTTTCATTTGGGAAGTTGTTTAATTGCTGAGAATACTTGCTTAAGTACTTGTGATATGATGTCTCAGTTGAGGGCCCAATTCAATAAGTTATGTTCTCGTAAGAGATTGGTTATAGCTGAGTCTCTGGCCGGTCAATGTGGTATTTTGGTTGATATTCCCCTTGTTGGGTGGTTATAAATTGTATTTCATTCCGTTGCATTCCTTACCAAATTGTTATTTGTTTTTGATTTGGGAGAGGAAGAGTGTAAAGCACGAAGGGTGATGCCGTGTATTCATTTAATGCATTGCATCGTGAGGACGAGAGTAAAAGCACGAAGGGTGATGCCGTGCCATAATTACTATTACTTTCATTTGTACATTGCATAGTGAGCAAGAGATTAAAAGCACGAAGGGTGATGTCGTTCCATGATTTATATTGCTTTCTCTCATACATTACATAGTGAGGAAAAGAGTGAAAGCACGAAGGGTGATGCCATGCCATGTTTATATTGCTTTCATTCATACTGTGCATTGTGAGGACGAGAGTAAAAGCACGAAGGGTGATGTCGTGTACATACTTGTTTGAGTTATTAATTTCTATTGACTTGTTTCTTTCATATTGTCGTTTGTTCAGTTATTCATCTTTGATTCTCACTTGTTACCCCCATTACTTGTCCCTGTATTACCATGTTTAACTTCTTATTTCTTGTTATTTTCTCTGGTGCATATTATAGAATCGTGCAGGTAAATTGTTGTTGTCGTGTCTAGCCTCGTCACTACTTCGCCGAGATTAAGCTCGGCACTTACTCAGTACATGGGGTCGGTTGTACTGATGCTACACCGGCACTTCTTTATGTTGTGCAGATCACGCAGCCGGACCTAGTGGACATCGTTAGAGGGAGTATCCTTCAGTCCATACAGGCAACACCGAGGTAGTTCCGCATGCGTTCGTCGATCTCGACGTCATCTTCTATCTTATTGTTTTTGTCTTATCTTAGTATCTTAGACAATTGTACTCTTCATTTCAGACATTTTGTTGTAATAATCTTAGATAGTCCGTGAGATTTTGTGACACCAATTCTGGGGGATTATGTACGTAAATTTTGTGGCAATTATTATATTAATATACATAGACTCGCAGCTTCCGCATTATTATTGATCGTTTATCTTCATTGTTTCACTCTTAAATTATTTAAGTAAAGAAAGTTAGTAAATTAACTCAAACGTTGGCTTGTCTAGCAGGTTCAACGTTAGACGCCATCACGGCCTGAAGGTGGGATTTTGGGTCATGACAAGTTGGTATCAGAGCACTAGGTTGCTTAGGTCTCACAAATCACGGACAAACTTGGTAGAGTCTGAGGGATCGGTACGGAGACGTCTTTACTTATCCCCTAGAGGCTGCAAAGTTAGGATAACTTCACTTTTCTTCTTCTCTGTCGTGCGATTTGAATTCTAAATGCTAATTGAGTTTCGATTCTATTCTCTCACAGATGGCGAGAATGCATGCTTCCTAATCTACCGATCAACAGCCCGATCCTCCTGTTGCAGCTCCTATGAGGGGCCGAGGACAAGGACGAGGTCGAGGCCGAGGCCATACTAGAGGCCGAGGCAGGGGCCGTGCTCAGCCTAGAGCAGCAGCCCCAGTAGAAGACCCACAGGTAGACTTTGCCGGTGAGGTTCCTACTCAGACATTCCCAGTTGGACCAGCTCAGGTCCTAGAGGGGTTCATTGCCACCCCGGTGATTCAGGACGCTCTAGTCCGCTTAGTGGGACTCATGGAGAGTGTCGCTCAGGCCGGTCTTCTTCCTACTGCACCAGCCATTTCTCAGGTTGGGGGAGGGACCCAGACTCCTGCTACTCGCACACCAGAGCAGCTACATCCTTAGTTTTAAACTCCGACACCTCAGACGGTCGGAGTAGCTCAGCCGGGTATTGTGGCACCGGCAGTTGAGGGAGCAGCTATGTCAGAAGATGCTTTATGGAGATTGGATAGATTTACAAAGTTATTCCCTACAACTTTCACTGGTGCAGCATCAGAGGATCCCCAGGATTACTTGGACACTTGTCATGAGGTTCTTCAAAACATGGGCATAGTAGAGTCCAATGGAGTCGATTTTGCTACTTTTTGTCTTTCTGGTACCACCAAGACTTGGTGGAGAGACTATTGCTTGACCAGACTAGCTGGCTCTGCACCTTTGACTTGGGCTCAGTTATCCGAGTTATTCTTGGGGAAGTTTCTTCCAGTTACTCAGCGAGAGGATATTCGGAGGTAGTTTGAGCGTCTCCAGCAGGGCTCTATGTCTATCACTCAGTACGAGACCAGGTTCATAATTCTAGCTCGGCATGCTATTATGATACTCCCCACTGATCATGAGAGAGTGAGGAGGTTTATTGAGGGTTTAGCTCAGCCCATCAGACTTCAGATGGCCAGGGATTCAGGTACTGATATTTTATTCCAGGATGCGGCCAATGTGGCTAGGAGGATTGAGATGATTTAGTCACAAGGTGGTGGTCAGGGGGCTGACAAGAGACCCCATCACTTCGGTCGATTCAGTGGAACCTCATCTAGAGGCAGAGATTCTTTCCGCAGAGGTCATCCTCTCAGACCATATCACTCGGCACTTCAGATTTCTCACACTGCACCGTCAGCTCCTATTAGTGCACCACCAGCACCTATCAGTGCACCGCCGCTTCAGAGCTTCTAGGGTGGTTATCAGGTTCGACAGGGCCAGTTCCAAAGTCAGCAGCCACAGCAGCAGAGGCCTTGTTATTCTTGTGGTGTTTCAGCGCACATTGCCAGGTATTGCCCCCGAGCTTCTGGTAGTTCTCAATATCAGAGTTCTCGTGCCATGGTCCCAGCATCAGGTGCACCCCCACCCCCTCAGCTAGCTAGGGGTAGAGGTCGTGGTGCCAGAGGTGGAGGTCAGACTCATAGAGGTGGAGTAAAGGCCATGAGAGGTAGAGGTCAGGCCGCAGTAGGTCGACCCAGAGATGTTCAGGTTGGAGGGGCTCCGCCCCGGTGCTATGCTATTCCTGCCAAGCCTGAGGCTGAGGCCTCTGATGCGGTTATCACAGGTACGGTTTCAGTTTGCAGCCGAGATACTTCGGTGCTATTTGATCCGGGTTCTACTTTCTCTTATGTGTCTTCATATTTTTCCCTTATTTGAGCATGCTCCGTGATTCCCTGAGTGCTCCTGATGTGTCTACCTCGGTAGGTGATTCTATAGTGGTGGATCGAGTCTACCGTGCTTGCTTAATAGTTATTGGTGGTATGGAGACTCATGTTGATCTTTTGCTTCTGGATATGGTGGGCTTTGATGTTATATTGGGGATGGATTGGCTATCTCCCTATCATGCTATTCTGGACTGTCATGCCAAGATAGTGACCTTAGCCTTGCCAGGAGTACCTCGTTTGGAGTAGAGAGGGACTCCTAGTCATCCTTCCGGTAGAGTTATTTCTTATATGAGGGCTCGACGCATGGTCGAGAAGGGTTGTCTGGCCTATTTGGCCTATGTTCGTGATTCTAGTACCGAGGTTCCTTCTATGGAGTCTGTGCCCGTGATTTGTGATTTTCCAGAGGTATTCCTTGCTGACCTACCGGGTATGCCACCCGACAGGGATATTGATTTTTTTATTGAGGTAGCTCCGGGCACTCAGCCATTTCTACTCCGCCGTATCGTATGGCCCCGCCAGAGCTGAAGGAATTAAAGGAGCAGTTGCAGGATTTGTTGGATAAAGGCTTCATTAGGCCTAGTATTTCTCCTTGGGGTGCTCCAGTGTTGTTTGTTAAGAAGAAAGATGGCTCAATGAGGATGTGTATTGACTACCGGCAGCTGAATAAGGTTACTATTAAGAATAAGTATCCTTTGCCGAGGATTGATGATCTATTTGACCAACTTCAGGGTGCTACAGTATTTTTTAAGATAGACTTGAGATCAGGTTACCATCAGCTGAGGATTAGGGCGTCTGATGTCCCTAAGACGGCCTTTCGCGCTCGTTATAGGCATTACGAGTTCTTGGTGATGTCATTTGGGTTGACAAATTCCCCTGCTTCTTTTATGGAGTTGATGAACCGTGTGTTCAGTCCATATTTGGATTCATTTGTGATTTTATTTATTGATGATATCTTGATTTACTCCCGTAGCCGAGAGGAGCATGAGCAGCACCTTCGAGTCATCCTCCAGACTCTGAGGGATAGTCAGTTGTATGGCAAATTTTCCAAGTGTGAGTTTTGGTCGAGTTCGGTGGAACTTCTAGGCCATGTGGTGTCATCAGAGGGTATTCAGGTGGATCCCAAGAAGATTTCAGCAGTCAGATATTGGCCTAGACCCACTTCAGCTACAGAGATTCGGAGTTTCTTGGCCTTAGCTGGTTATTATCGCCGATTTGTAGAGGGCTTTTCATCTATAGCAGTCCCGATGACCAGGCTGACCCAGAAGGGTGCCCAGTTCAGGTGGTCTGATGAGTGTGAGGCGAGCTTTCAGAAGCTCAAGATAGCCTTGATCATGACACCGGTGTTAATTTTGCCCACAAGTTCAGGACCGTATACCGTGTATTGTGATGCTTCACGGGATGGGCTTGGTGCAGTGTTGATGCAGGATGGCAAGGTCATAACCTATGCTTCTTGTCAGTTGAAGGTTCACAAGAAGAATTATCCAGTTCATGATTTGGAGTTAGCAGCTATTGTTCATGCGTTGAAGATCTGGAGGCATTATTTATATAGGTGCCATGTGAGGTGTTCACGGATCACAAGAGTTTCCAGTACATGTTAAAGCAAAAAGAGTTGAATATGAGGCAGAGGAGATGGTTGGAGCTGTTGAAGGATTATGATATTACCATTCTTTATCATCCGGGAAAGGCCAATGTGGTGGCCGATGCCTTGAGCCGGAAGTCGGCTAGTATGGGTAGTCTTGCTTATTTATCAGTCGGAGATCGGCCTCTTGCTTTGGATGTTCAGGCTTTAGCCAATCGATTTGTGAGATTGGAGGTTTCTGAGACTGGTAGTGTTTTAGCCCATACGTGGCCCGTTCTTCATGGTATGATCATATTCGGGCCAGCTAGTATGATGATCATCATTTATGTGGTCTTAGAGATACAATCCAGCACGGAGGTGCCAAGCAGGTCACGGTTGATGATGAAGTATTTTTGAGGATGCAGGGCCATATTTGTGTACCTGATGTTGATGGCATTCGTGAGTTGATATTGCAGGAGGCCCATAGTTCCCGGTATTCCATTCATCCGGGTGCCGCAAAGATGTACCAGGACTTGCGGCAGAATTATTGGTGGTGGAGGATGAAGAAGGATATTGTAGCTTATGTAGCTCAGTGCTTGAACTGTCAGCAGGTTAAGTACGAGCACCAGAGACCCGGTGGTTTGATGCAGCAAATTCAGCTTCCCGAGTGGAAGTGGGAGCGTATCACCATGGATTTTGTAGTCGGACTCCCACGGACTCAGAGGATGTTTGATGCGGTGTGGGTTTTTGTGGATAAGCTGACCAAGTCAGCCCACTTCATTCCGGTATCAGTTTTATATTCAGCGAAGAAGTTGGCAAAGATTTATATGAGGGAAATTGTTAGATTGCATGGGGTGCCCATATCCATTATATCAGACCGAGGTACTCAGTTTACCTCCCATTTCTAGAGAGTATTTCAGTGAGAGATGGGCACACAGATTGAGTTGAGCACAGCATTTCATCCTCAGACGGACGGACAGTCTGAGCGTACTATTCAAATTTTGGAGGATATGTTGCGGGCTTGTGTCATTGACTTTGGTGGTTCATGGGACCAGTTGTTGCCTTTAGCTGAGTTTGCCTACAAAAACAGCTATCAGTCGAGCATTCAGATGGCTCCGTATGAGGCGTTGTATGGTAGGCAGTGTCGGTCACCAGTTGAATGGTTTGAGCCGGGAAAGGCTAGATTGTTGGGTTCTGAGTAGTCCAGGATGCCTTGGACAAGGTGAAGATCATTCAGGATAGACTTCATACAGCTCAGTCCAGGCAAAAGAGTTATGCGGATCGCAAATTTCGAGATTTGGCCTTTATGGTAGGAGACCGGGTATTTCTTCTAGTGTCGCCCATGAAGGACGTGATGAGGTTCGGGAAGAAGGGCAAGTTGCGCCCTAGGTACATTGGTTCATTTGAGATTTTGGATAAGGTAGGAGAGGTGGCCTACCGACTTGCCTTGCCACCGAGTTTATCAGCAGTGCACCCGGTGTTTCATGTATCTATGCTTCGGAGGTATATTACGGATCCATCTCATGTACTTGAATTTCACCAGTATCCAGTTGAACAAGGATTTGACTTATGAGGAGGAGCCGGTAGCTATATTAGCTCGGCAGGTTCGCCAGTTGAGATCGAAGAGTTATCCTTTGGTTCGTGTTCACTGGAGAGGTCATCCTGTTGTGGCAGCTACCTGGGAGTCCTAGTCTGATATGAGGAGCCTATATCCCCACCTTTTCCCCGATTCAGGTACCTTTCTATGTTCGTTCGAGGACGAACGTTTGTTTTAGAGGTAGAGATTGTGATGACCCAAAAGTTCATCCTGTGTAAATTTAATTAAAACTGTATTACGAGGCCTTGAAAACCTTTGTTAATCTCACCTCGATGTGCGTGCGCTGCCCGGGCCCGTAGCCAGGAAGCCTTTATGTGGAAATTTGATAAAAAGTTGAATTTATGATAATTAATTAATTAAAGTTGACTTTGGTCAACATTTTTGGTAAACGGACTCGGACCCGTGATTTGACTGTCTCATAGGGTCCGTAGGAAAATATGTGACTTGGGCGTATGCCCGGAATCGAATTCCGAGGTCCCAAGTCCGAGAAATGAATTTTTAAAGAAACTTTTTTTCTGAAAATTATAAAGACTTTTGAAAAAAGAATTTGATGCGAAACCTGTGTTACCGGGCCCGTATTATGATTCCGGAGCCCGGAGCAGGTTTAATATGGTTATTATGAGTTGTCTGTAAAATTTGGTAAGAAACGGACTTGGTTTGACGTATTTAGGATCAAAAATGGAAAATTTGATAGTTTATGAAGTTTGAGGAAATTCTATAGATTTTGGAGCTTAATTCGTTGTTTTTGATGATATTTTGGTGGTTTTATTACTTGAATAAGTCTGTAGGATAATTTTGAAGTCGTGTGTATATTTGATTTTGAGCCCAGAGGGCTCGGGTGAGTTTGGGGTAGGTGTCGGAGTGCAAAAAGTAAGAAACCTTTGGTGTTTTTAGGCTGTCTTCTGGTTTCTAGGCCTTGTGCTATGCGAACGCACAGGTACAACTGCGAACGCACAGCACCGTCCTGCGAGGGGGTGGGGTTGTTCAGTGCGAACACACCATGCTGGATGCGATCGTGGAGGGTCCACTGAGGGATACTGTGTAAATGCGGGGTGTTAGGTGCAAACGCACAGAGCTTAGTGTGGGCCTGGGGGCTGGGCAACATTGTCTTGTGCGATCACGTATAGTCTTCTGCGATCACGGAGCTTAGGGGACCCATCCACTATGAGATCGCAACTCCCTTTCCGCGATTGCACATGTATAATTCGTCCTATTATTTTTAAAAGCCAAAAACAGAATACCCATTACGGGATTTACATATTTTTCACCATCTTCCTCTTCTCCAAACCCCATAGATGATTTCCAAGCCATTCTTCCACCATAACCACTTTGGTAAGTAATCCTAACTCTAGTTTCTTCCATTTTCTTCATCAACCACTGGATTCTAGGCCTAAAAACATGAAATTGAAGGGTAGAAATTGGGTTTTTGGGTAGGGTTAGGGCTTTTCCAATTTTTGGGAATTCAACCTCGTTTTGGGGTCGAATTTCAAATAAATTGTATATTTGGACTCGTAGGGGAATGGGTGCTAGGATTTTGGTACGAACCTCGTGTTTGGACCAAGCGGGCCCGGGGTCGAATTTTGGTATTTTTGGAAGAATGATGGAAAATGTATAATTAGGCTTTGGAATTGAACTACTGAGTCATTATTGATATTATTGAGTCGATTATGTATAGATACTATCGTTTCAGAGTTGGATTCGAGAGGGAAAGCGGTGCTATAGGCTTGATTTGCATTCTTGGAGCCGAGGTAAGTGTTTGGCCTAACTTTAGTGAGGGAATAGGTATTGAGTCGTATGTGCTACTTGTTTTATCATGTTCAATTTACAGGTGAGGTGACGAGTACCTATGCATTGTTTGTCAAGCATGCCCGTGAGTCTATTTTGGCGAATTACTTGTTGTTACTCCGATATATATTGTATTATGAAGTAGTTTCATTTGGGAAGTTGTTTAATTGCTGAGAATAATTGCTTAAGTACTTGTGATATGATGTCTCAGTTGAGGGCCCGATTCATTAAGTTATGTACTCATAAGAGATTGGTTATAGCTGAGTCCCTGGCCGGGCAATGTGATTATTTTGGTTGATATTCCCCTTGCTGGGTGGTTATTAATTGTATTTCACTCTGTTGCATTCCTTACCAAACCGTTATATGTTGTTGATTTGGGTGAGGAAGAGTGTAAAGCACGAAGGGTCATGCCGTGTATTCATTTCATTCATTGCATAGTGAGAAGAGAGTAAAAGCACGAAGGGTGATGCCGTGCCATGATTATTATTACTTTCATTTGTACATTGCATAGTGAGGAAGAGATTAAAAGCACGAAGGGTGATGTCGTGCCATGATTTATATTGCTTTCCTTCATACATTGCATAGTGAGAAAGAGAGTAAAAGCACGAAGGGTGATGTCGTGGCATGATTTATATTGTCTTCTTTCATACATTGCATAGTGAGGAAGAGAGTAAAAACACGAAGGGTGATGCCGTGCCATGATTTATTGCTTTCATTCACACTGTGCATTGTGAGGACGAGAGTAAAAGCACGAAGGGTGATGCCGTGTACATACTTGTTTGAGTTATTAATTCATGTTGACTTGTTTCTTTCGTATTGTCGTTTGTTCAGTTATTCATCTTTGATTCTCACTTGTTACCCCCATTACTTGTACCCGTATTACCATGCTTAACTACTTATTTCTTGCTATTTTCTCTGGTGCATATTATAGAATTGTGCAGCTAAATTGTTGTTGTCGTGTCTAGCCTCGTCACTATATCGCCGAGGTTAGGCTCGGCACTTACTCAGTACATGGGGTCGGTTGTACTGATGCTACACATTCACTTCTTTATGTTGTGCAGATCACGTAGCCAAACCCAGTAGACATCGTTAAAGGGAGTATCCTTCAGTCCGTGCAGGCGACACCGAGGTAGTTCCGCAGGCGTTCGTGGATCTCGGCGTCATATCTATCTTATTGTTTCTGTCTTATCTTAGTATCTTAGACAATTGTACTCTTCATTTCATACATTTTGTTGTAGTAATCTTAGACAGTCCGTGAGATTTTGTGACACCAATTCTGGGGGATTATGTACGTAAATTTTGTGCCAATTATTATATTAATATACATAGACTCGCAGCTTCCGCATTATTATTGATTGTTTATGTTCATTGTTTCACTGTTAAATGATTTAAGTAAATAAAGTTAGTAAATTAACTCAAACATTGGCTTGTCTAGCGGGTTCAACGTTAGACGCCATCATGGCCTGAAGGTGGGATTTCGGGTCGTGACACTTTTCCCCGATTCAGGTACCTTTCTATGTCCGTTCGAGGATGAATGTTTGTTTTAGAGGTGGAGATTGTGATGACCCAACAGTTCATCCCGTGTATTTCTAGTCAATTCTGTGTTCTGAGGTCATGAAAACCTCCTCTTATCTCACCTCAATTTGCGTGCGTAGCGTGGGCATATAACCGGGAAGCCTTTATGTGAAAAACTGAGAAAACTGATAAGTTTGATTTTGAAATTTGAATTAAGTTGACTTTGGTCAATATTTTTGGTAAACGGACCCGGACCCGTGATCTGACGGTCCTGGAGGGTCTGTACTAAAATATGGGACTTGGATGTATGCCCGGAATCGAATTCCGAGGTCCCAAGCCCGAGAAATGAATTTTTGAAAGAAATTATTTTTTGAAAATGTAAAAGATTTTTGAAAGTTTAATTATATGTGAAATATGTGGTATCGGGCCAGTATTTTGGTTCTAGAGGCCGGTAAAAGTTCGATAAAATATTTATGACATGTCTGTAAAGTTTGGTAAGAAACGGAAGTCATTTGACGTGATTTGGACCCGTAGATGTAAGCTTTGATCTTTTGAAAGTTTTGGAAGTTTTCATTGATTTTGGGGTTAAATTCGTAGTTTATGATGTTATTTTGGTGATTTGATTGCACGAATAAGTCTGTAGGATGTTTTTGAGGTTGTGTGCATATTTGGCTTGGAGCCCCGAGGGCTCGGTGAGTTTTGGATAGGCGTCGGAGTGTTTTAACTTAAGGAAATCTGGTGTCCAGGTCTTTGACCTTCGCGATCGCGGTGCAATTCATGCGATCGCGGTGCACAAGCTGGGCTGGGACAAAATTATACCTACGCGAATGTAGGGCCTGGGTCATGAACGCGGAGCTTGGGGGAAATACTCTACGCGAACGCGAAGGGCCTCATGCGAACGAGTAGTACAAAGGGGACCTGAGGGAGGGTAGTACTGCGACTCTACGCGAACGCGTCCACAGGATTGCGATCGCGTCCACAGGATCGCGAACGCGTAGAGTAAGTGAGGGGCTGGGGTACTGGGTAGTCTTAACCTTACACGAACGCGGCCTGAAGCTCGCGAACGCATAGGACAATTAAGCTAAGCCTACGTGAACGCGGCCAAGGGCTCGCGAACACGATGAACAAAACCTGCCTAGTTATTTTTTTTGTCAAAAACAGAACCTATTACAGGGTTTAACACAAAAAATCATAACTCCTTCTTCCAAGCTCCATCTTGGGCGATTTTTGAAAGAAAATTTTACCACAAATTCGTAGGTATGTAATCTTAGACTCATTTTCTTTAATTTTATCAACACCAATTAGATTTCTATGCCTAAAACATAATTTTAAGGGTAGAAAATTAGGGATTTGGGTAGAGTTAGAGATTTTTGATTAATTAGAATTTAGACCTCATTTTGGGGTCGGATTTCGAAACTAATTACATATTCGGGCTCATGGGTGAATGGGTGATCGAGTTTTTGTCCGAACCTCATATTTTGAATAAGCGAGCCCGGGGTCGATTTTTGGATTTTTGGGAAGAATGATAGGAAACTTATCATTAAGCATTGGAATTGAATTATTTAGTGTTTATTGATGTTATTGAGTCAATTATGTCTAGATACAATTGATTTGGAGTCGAATTCAAAAGGAAAGGCGGTGATTGAGGCTTGATTTTGGTCGTGGAAGTCGAGGTAAGTGTTTGGCCTAACCTTAGCTTGAGGGAATAGGCGTTGAGTCTTATTTTCTATGTGTTTATTCCATGTTCAACGTATAGGCGAGGTGACGATTACCTATATGTTGGTGTCAAGCATGCCTGTGAGTCAGATATTATGAATTATGTAATTTTCATTGATATTTACTTTGTTATGGATTAAATTTCACTTTGGTGGTTGTTCACTTGATGGAAATTCTTGGTTGAGGAATATTTGTGTAAGTTATGTACTTGAGTGAGACTGGTTATAGCTGTGTCCCTTGCCGAGACGGTGATATTTCTACTATTGTTCCCTTGCCGGGATGTTGTGATTTATGGTTCATATTATTGATTTTTCCTGCCATACTGTTGTTGTTGATATTGTTTGGGTGAGGAAGAGTGTAAAGCATGAAGGGTGATGCCGTATATTATTTATTGTGAGGATGAGAGTGTAAAAGCATGAATGGTGATGTCGTGCCATGATATGATATTAAAAGCACAAAGGGTGATGCCGTGCCGTTTTTATATATTTATTGTGAGGACGAGAGTAAAAGCACGAAGGATGATGTCGTGCACTTGTTTTAGTGAGAATGAGAGTAAAAACACGAAGGGTGATGTCGTGCACTTGTTTTGGTGAGGATGAGAGTAAAAGCACGAATGGTGATGCCGTGCACTTGTTTTGGTGAGGATGAGAGTAAAAGCATGAAGGGTGATGCCATGCACTGTTTACTTTGTGTTGTTATTTCCTGTGTTACTTTGATATTTAAAAGTTTTCCTTATTCTGTTATTTCTGTTATTTGTTATCTTTTTTCCCCAGCATGTTCCCCCTTTTTTCCCTTGTACTTAACTGATTATTTTGCAGTTATTATTCTTCCGATTATTGTCAAATCACACAGGTTGTATTATTTGTCGTGTCCTAGCCTCGTCACTACTTCGTCGAGGTTAGGCTTGGCAGTTACTCAGTACATGGGGTCAGTTGTACTGATACTACACCTGCACACCTTTTTGTTGTGCAGATCTCGGTACAAGACCCTGTGGACATCTGAGCTAGGAGGTTTCCTTCAGTCCACCCGGAGACACCGAGGTAGTCCTGCAGGCGTCTGCAGGCCTTGGTGTCCCCTTCCACTTCTTTATTTCTGTTTTTAGTTATTCAGAAACAGATGTATTTACTTCATTCAGACCCTTACATCTATTATTCGTAGACAGCCCCTGACATCGTGACTCCAAAGATCTGGGTTTGGTTAATTTTGAGAATTCGTAAAATCAGTGTATTTAGTTATGTATTATTAGTCTGTTCTCTTTTTTTTTATGATTTTATTTATGAAAAGGTAGTATTTCACTAGTTCTAATTTAATAATAAAGAATTATAGCAAATTTGAGTATTTACGTTGGCTTGCCTAGCGGGTTCGACGTTAGGCGCCATCACGGACCCGACGGTGAGAAACTCAGGTCGTGACACAGATAAGTCTGTTTAAAAATATAAGGTCATGCTAGTCATTAGGGGTGATAGTCAACAGAAAGGAGTTGATTTTACTGAGACTTTCTCTCTTGTAGTTAAATTGACCACAATTAGATGTTTGTTGACTATAGCTGCTAAGAGAAATTAGACAATTTTCAATTAGATTTCAACAATGCATTTTTACATTGGGACCTTGATGAACAGGTATACATGAAAATTCCACCTGGTTTGAGTGTCCAATCCTCTTCTTCTGGGCATGTTTGTGCCTGCAAGCTTAATAAGTCTCTCTATGGTCTCAGACAAGCTTCCAGACAATGGTATGCCAAATTATCCTCTGCACTTCAATCTAAAGTTTTTCAACCGAGTATGAATGATACTCATTGTTTATAAAATTGCATGCTAATTGTGGTAGCGGTCTATATACCTGTCACTGGTGATGACTTATCAGAGATTACTGCTTTGTAATTTTTTGGATGATCAATTTAAAATCAAGAATATTGGTGATATTCATTATTTCCTTGGTTTGGAAGTTCTCAAACAGTCTAATAGGTTTCTGATTAATTAGCATAAGTTCCTTGTGGACCTTCTTTCTGAATTTCATTGTTCAGTTGTTTCTCATGTGGTCTCTCCTCTTGATCCTGACTCCAAACTCTTAGTTGATGTTGTGATCTACTACGTGATCCTTCTGTGTATAGAAAATTGGTGGATAAATTGAATTTCCTCCAACACACTAGGCTAGACATCTCCTTCACTGTCTAGCACATGAGTCAATTCACGTCTGCCCTAAGGATGCCTCATTTGGATGCAGCTTATCATGTGCTCAAGTACTTGGCTGGGACCACTACTCTAGGCTTGTTGTTGTCCAATTCTTTTGATGTTGCTCTTCATGGATTTTGTGATTCTGACCGAGCTAACTGTGTTAATTCTCGAAGGTTTGTTAGTGGTTTGATCCTTTTCCTTGGTGGCTGCCGTATTGCCTGGAAAACTAAGAAGCAGCCCACCAATGCCCTATCCTCTGCTGAGGCTGAGTATAGTGCCTTGCGGCTGCTAGTTGCTGAGGTTACTTGGGTTCTCAGACTATTGACCGAGTTTGGTGTTTCTAATCCTACTCTTGTTGATATTTATTGTGACAGCCAGTATGTGATACATATTGCAAAGAATCATATTTTTTATGAGCGGACGAAACATATTAAAGTGGACTGTCATTTTGTGAGGGATGCTCTGAAGTCAGGGTTATCACTTGACATTTTATCTCTACTTCCTTTCAAGTTGCTGACATCTTTACTAAATCTTTGTTGAGTGTTCATCAATAGGTCTTCATCTTCAAGCTTGGAATGGATACCCCTTCCAATTTGGGAGGGAAGGGGGAGGGGGGAGGGGAGTGAAGCTCATGAAGCTCATGAAGAGAAGAGGCCCAAAGTTACCGGCCCATATTTATTACACTAATCCGACTCGACCATTTGTAAACAATATAAATATAACATTTCTCATTATTTTTTATAACATATTTTCATTATTTACACATAAGAAAACATTTTCCATTTTGTTCTCATTTTTCTGAGCTCACAGAAGCTTCTAGTTTTCCTTCTCTAAGCTTGTGCACATTAAAGAATCTATAAGTTTTCACTTTTGCCCTTCTAAATCCGTCCCAGCTTGGGTGTCCTAACCAAGTTAGCACGGTGGTTATTTAACAAAGAATTGGCGGCAGTGGCACGATTTCTAATCAAGAGTTAGGAAGTTTTGTTTCACAACAAGACAAAATCAATGCATACAACGTAATAATTTAAGATTACTAATGGTACTTATTATTTATATCCAAAGAATTTTTGAAAGATTTAGCACTTAACTTATGCGTCGCAATTTCTTATGCAGTCCGATTTCTTCCACATAAAAAATAAAAAACATTGGACTAACAGAAGGATAATTTATCCTCATTATATCAGCTGAGTAATAATAAAAGGAGCAGATAGTCAATGAGTGCATATCATCTTTTTAATACTTTTGAAAATTTTTAGTCTTTTCCTCACCCTTTGCTCCTTTATTTCCTTTTCCATTTTCTATTTTTAATCATTTAAGTGTCATTATTCTTTTATCGGACTAATTCATATTCCTCCTGCGTAAGATTCATTAAAAAGAAAAATATTTTTCACCAGAAATTGTTTCATTTTCAAGTTTAGAAAACGGAAGTTATAAAAATAAGTGAAGAAATCTCATCCATCTTTACCATGTCTTCCGATGATCTTTCCTCCTTTCTTGTTATAAAGTGACCAAAAATTCTGCTCTCCAACCAACAGAAATAAGAAGAAAAAAAAACTCCTTTTTATCTCTTATAAAAAATCTCTTTCTCCATCTTCAAACTATATATACCCTGTTAAAAAGGAAAACATTTTTCACTAGAAATTTTTTCATTTTCAAATTTCAAACCCAGAGCTCTAAAAATAAGCAAAGAAATTTCATATATCCCATAACATCTTTCCGATAGTCTTTCACCCTTTTACTTTATAAAGTCACCAAAAGGTATGCTCTCCAACCAACAAAAATAAGAAAAAAGAAACTCCCATTTTATTTCTTGTAAAAAATCTCTTTCTCCATCTTCAAACTATATATACCCCATTAAAGAGGAAAACATTTTTTACTCGAAATTATTTCATTTTCAAGTTTCGTACCTAGAGCTCTAAAAACGAGTGAAGAAATCTCATCCATCTCATCGCATCTTCCGATAACCAACAAAAATAAGAAAAAAAAACCTCCTATTTATCGCTTGTAAAAAATCTCTTTTTCCATCTTCAAACTATATATAGTACCCCATCCTCCCCCCTCCCCCCAGAAAAAAAAAAAGAACCAACCAAAACCACCAAAGAATCTACAGCCATGGGGTCAAAGGAGCCAAGTTCTATAGTACCAAAGCTTCTTCAGTTTTCAGTTGCAGCAAAACAGTCACAAGAACATAAAGAAATGCCAAATTCACCACTTCACACTTTAGCTTCTGTTCCTTTTCAATGGGAACAAGAACCAGGCAAACCTAATCATCCAAATTCCACTTTCAATATTAAACCTAAATTCTTAGAACCCCTCCCCAAAGACTTTATTTAGAATTTGTAAAAACACCATCACCCAATATTGTATTTGGTGGACCTTATAATATTAATAATGTCAAGCCTATGTTTTCCTCTTCTTCCTTTAGGTTCTTGAAAAATAATCAAGGGAACTGGTGGCAGAAGACTAATTTTAAATGTAAGGGTAATAATGTTGCAGATGATAGTACAAGTTCTTCTGTATTTTTATGCTCTATTGATTTAATAGATTCTGGTAATGGTAATTGTGATAATAAAGGCAGAAGTTGCAGTGCAAGAAGGGCAAGTTTTAGAAAAAATGGAAGCTTATCCAATATCTCTAGCAGGTCTCATATATGAGTAAGTTTTACAGCTCCATTTCATAGTTTTCACTCTTGTCTCATCTTCACTTCACAATATGATTTCCTTCACTTTATTTTTCTTATTTTAATTCGGTTTACGTTGGGTTTGTTGTTATTATATTATTCGTATTTTAATTTTATCTAAGAAGAATAGGATTGAAGTTATATTACTCACAATCCCAGAGTATATCTTTCTACGGATCGAGGAAAAAATACAGTTTGATCGAATATTTATTTTTAGATTCTTTTATCTCTTAGAAAAAGAGATTTTTCCTTTTAGAAAATTTAAAATTCAATAAAAATAAACTAAACAAATAAGAGACGTAAATATTTTGTGCACTATCAATGTAGTTAAAATTGATATGGTAGGTTAATTATAGCCAAACCTCTTTATAACAACTTTCAAAATTTTTTTGGCTGCTATAATAAAGTGTTGTGCATATATTATAATATAATATAATATTTGGTTCCAAGAAAAACTCGATTTTTATAGTGAATGACAATTATATAGGGATGTTTGTCATGGAAAGATATGAGTGTACTATTTTTACAAAATTACCAACTAATATCTGTAAGTTTTTTATAAATAAATTAATCATACAAGTATTTTTAATTATCAGTACATAAAACTTAAACTTGATTGAACAAATGAAAGATACTGTGACGACCCAAAGGGGTCATCACCTATGAAGGGCGTGATGAGGTTTGGGAAGAAGAGCAAGCTTAGCCCTAGATTCATTGGTCCGTTTGAGATCCTTGATCGAGTGGGAGAGGTGGCCTACAGACTTGGATTGCCACCTAGCTTATCAGCCGTACATCCAGTCTTTCATGTGTCCATGCTTCGGAGGTATCACGGCGATCCAGCCCACGTGTTAGATTTCAGCATTGTCCAGTTGGACAAGGACTATGAGGAGGAGCCGGTAGCCATTCTAGACCGGTAGATTCGTCAGTTGAGATCCAAGAGTTTCCCTTCTGTTCGTGTTCAGTGGAGGGGTCAACCTCCTGAGGCATCGACCTGGGAGTCCGAGTCCGATATGCGGAGCCGTTACCCTCATCTATTTCCCGACTCAGGTACTTCTTTCTTCTGTCCGTTCGAGGACGAACGATTGTTTTAGAGGGGGAGAATGTGACGACCCAAAGGGGTCATCACCTATGTTATTACCCATCCCGCACTCCCGAGGCTTTGAAAACCTCATTTGTAATTGCCTCGATTTGCGTGCACAGTTCGGGCGCGTAGCCGGACTGCTTAAATATGAAATTCTGTGAAAAATGCCATGATTTGATATTAAAATGAATAAATTTGACTTCGGTCAACATTTTGGGTAAACGGACCCGAACCCGTGATTTGACGGTCCCGGAGGGTCCGTAGGAAAATATGGGACTTGGGCGTATGCCCGGAATCGAATTTTGAGGTCCCAAGCCCGAGGAATGAAATTTTGAGTAAAATTGTTTTCTGAAAATATTTAAGGAAATTGAAAATGAAATCGGATTAGAAAGTGATGGTATCGGGCCCGTATTTTTGTTCCGGCGCCCGGTACAGGTCTTATATATGGTTTAGGTCCTTCCTGTAAAGTTTGGTTGAAATCGGGTTTCATTTGAATTGTTTCGGACTTAAAAATGGAATACTTGATATTTTATGGAATTTGATAGGATTCATGTACTTTGAGGCTTAGTTTGGTGTATGTGATGATGTTTTGGTGATTTGATCACACGGGCAAGTTCGTAGGATGTGGTGTGAGTAATCTGTGAAATTTGGTGTCGTTCCGAGATGTATAGGTCAGTTCGGCACGTTGTTGGCGAAGTTAGAGAACTTAAAATTCCTAAGTTTGGTTCTTGAGGTTTGGGGGTGTGATTTCGAGTTTTAGCGTTGTTTTGAGTGTTTCGAAGGCTCGAGCGAGTCCGTATTATGATTTGGGACTCGTTGGTATATTTGGATTAGGGCTCGGGTGGGCCCAAGTGCCTTCTGTGCACCTAACGGGGCTAAAAACCAGCAAACTCAGCTGCTGGTGCACCTGCTCTGGTGTGACCGCAGGTGCGGTTGCCCAGCATCGCAGGTGCGAGACCGCAAGTGCGGTCCCAGGCATCGCAGGTGCGATCACCAGTGGCCTGGCCGGCCATTGCAGGTGCGACGCATTTCTCGCAGGAGCGAGACCGCAGGTGCGGTCTCCCCTTTCACAGGTGCGATCCCAGACCCCCCAGCCCGATTCTGCAGGTGCGAGGTTTTTCTCGCAAATGCGAGACCGCAGGTGCGGTCCCAGCTATCGCATGTGCAATCACTATTCAGGCAGTGAGTTTAAGTACGGGTTTTAAACCCATTTCTCTCATTTTTCACCTTCTTCCTTAGGCAAATTTCACCATTTTTAAGAGCTTTCGACTAGGTCTTGTGAGGTAAGTAATTTCCACCCACAAATTTGTTTTATGCATGTATCTTAGCCTAATTAACTACACAAATTAGTGCAAAAATTCAAGAAATTTGGGTAGTAACCTAGAACTTGTAATCACCTTAGAATTCTCAGTGAATTGGCCATGAAATCAAGTAAAAATCGAATATTTATGATCCTTAGGCCTTGGGTGAGTGTTTCCTTCGAGAGTTTCGAGAATCCGAGCGAGCGGGCCCGGGGTCAAAATTTCAAGAATCGTTAAGAATGCTCAAATTTTGGGATTGCTTGTTAGTTCTCCTTCTTGGGACTGAAATTGACTTAATTATACTATGTTTGGCTAGTTGTGAGCCGTCAAGAGTAGTTTCGGAGATTCGGGCGCATCTTTTGGTTCGGTCTTTGGCCCGAGGAGTGCTTTTATCGAGGTGAGTCTCCTTTCTAACCTTGTAAGAGGGAAATGTCCCCATAGGTATTCTATGTGTTGCATATATTGTTTTGGGGGCTACGTGCGTACCACGTGGCGAGAGTCCGCACGTAGCGACTACGCCTATTATGTTCGGGTAGTCTAGGACCACAGCATGCCTTGTATTCTGCTTTGAAATGATTTACCTGTTATACGTTCTTGCTTGGATATAGCACCATTTCCCTGAGTACCCCATTTGATTAAATAATTGGAAAAGTTCAATATGTGAAGTAGGCTTGATACTTGATATACGCATATTGTCACTTTGCAATTTACATTCCGCGAGCGATATGTAAGTTTCCTTCACTCTTATAGAAGCGGGACGTACGCCACTGCGGATTATTAGTGCACTCTTGGTACGTGACGGTCGATCCGCGGCAGTGCACAGGGAATTAATTGAGAAATGCTCTCTTGGTTTGGGTCGGTCGATCCCTGGGAGTGCATGGACGAAGTTATACCATGATATTACATGATTTCCTAATAAACGCACTCTTGGTACGGGCCGGTCGATCCCCGGCAGTGCATAGCTATTCACCCTTATGATTTGGTAAGCATGCACTCTTGGTACTGGCCGGTCGATCCCCAGCTGTGCATAGCTACTCTTGATATGGTTGCACGGCGAGCATGCACTCTTGGTACGGGCCGGTCGATCCCCGGCAGTACATAGCTAATCTCCCTTATGACTCCAGCCAAATGTCTTACACTTATGCGCGTATGTCTGCTCGGTACTGTTTCCCGACTTATGATATGATGACGGTCTTAAGGAAGAATAAAGAGGGAGTTGCTATTGTTTTAGTGCTTATTTGGAAACTCCGTGAGTTCTTCTTATTTATTGTACTCTGTTACATGCCTACTGTTTTCCTTATATCATGTCTTACATTATTATTGTTGGACCTTAGTGAGTATAGAGTCGACCTCTCGTCACTACTTCTTCGAGGTTAGGCGGGATACTCACTGGGTACATATTTATGTATGTACTTATGCTGCACTTTCTTTTCTTTTGTACTTGACTGTACAGGTCCGGAGGTTGGCACGTCTGATCATCAGTCCGGTTCCAGATATTGACCGGGGTTGGTTATACTTCACGGTGAGCTGCTCTTCCTGGCGATTTCTGGCAGCACCTTGGAGTTTCCTTTTGTTATTTTCCCCGTCTATTTCATTCAGACTATGGGGTTGTATATATTTATGTATTCTGATGTATTTCAAATAGTTGCCCGCGACACTCGTGACACTAGTTCCTGGCACACCCGTGCGTACATTTTGGGTTCTGGCTCCATTCTCACGCATAGGTTTATCTTTTGACTCACGTATTAAATTTCTTATTTTCACGTCACTGGCTTGTATCATGTAAGTAAATGTTTAAAACTAGTAAAAGCTGGATTAATTAATCACATGGGAAGGGTAGCACTTGGTAGGATTTATGTTGGCTTGCCTAACCCTGTCGTTGGGCGCCATCACGACCCGTGTGGAAAATTGGGTCGTGACAACGTGGTATCAGAGCACAAGGTTCACGTAAGTCTCACGAGTCCCGGGCAAAACCAGTAGAGTCTTACGGATTGGTACGGAGTCGTCTGTACTTATCTTCAGGTGGCTACAGGATATTAAGAAACCTCTATTTGTTCTTACTCTATCATGCAGTCTATGACTTACTAAATTCATGCTTCTATTTTCTCACAGATGGTGAGGACGCGTGCATCTCATGTGCCTGACCCGGGAGAGGGTGTCGCCCCCGCTGCTCGAGGCCGCGGTAGGGGCAGAGGTAGAGCACCTGCCCGTGGTAGGGGACGAGGGCATCCCAGAGTTACACCGGTTGCACCGATTGAGGATCCGTATATTGAGGAGCGGGATGAGCTGCCTCCAGTAGATCCAGCACCAATTGATTTTATGATGGCGCAGGGCTTCCAAGAGGTCATGGGCCGTATGTTGAGATTTATGGATACCATGTCGCAGGCAGGTATACTTCCATCAGATCCTGCTACTTCTCAGGCAGGAAGGGGAGTTCAGACCCCTACCGCTCAGGGTACAGGGGCAACAGCAGCAGTACATCATACCCCAGATATTGCACCCGTGATCGGGGTTCAGCCGGGGGTGGTAGTACCAGAGCTCAGGCCAGTTGCAGAGGGGGACCAGCAAAAGATGCTTGATAGATGGACCCGACTTCGCCCGCCGACCTTCGGAGGTGAGCGGGGTGAGGATGCGCAGGATTTTATTGATAGGTGCAGAGATAGACTGCACAATATGAAGATATTGGAGTCACATGGGGTGGACTTTACCACATTTCAGCTTGAGGGCAGAGCTCGCCGCTGGTGGCAGTCATATGTTCTTAGTAGGTCAGCGGACTCTTCTCCTGTCACTTGGAGTCAGTTCACCCAGCTATTCTTGGATAGATACATTCCACCGTCTGAGAGGGAGGAGCTTCGGGATCAGTTCGAGAGGTTAGAGCAGGGACAGATGTCCGTGACAGATTATGAGGCGAGGTTTTTAGAGTTATCTCGCCATGCTCTCATGATATTGCCCACAGATGCAGAGAGGGTTCGACGGTTTGTGGCAGGCTTACATCCGGGAATTCGGACCTCCACGGCCAGAGAGGTAGAGATGGGTACCCCATATCAGCTCGTAGTCGAGATAGCTTGACGTATCGAGGGTTACCGTGTGAGGAGCAGGGAGCAAGGTCAGTAGGGTCAGCAGGGCAAGAGGGCCAGGTTTACAGGTGACTTCAAGGGTGCTCCAGCCAAGGGCACGGGTCAGTTCGGGGGTAGTCACTTTAGCAGGCCTTCCTATTCAGCACCTTCACTACCTCCTGGGGTTGCTCCAGTTAGGCCCCAGCTTAGTGCTATGCCAGAGCGTTCTTATCATCCTCAAGCTATCCAGGGTGCACCCAGTAGTTTTCCCAGCCGTCGAGGATCCTCCGGTTCCTATTTTAGTGCCATGCTAGATGATTCCTGTCGTCCCCCAGCCATTCAGGATTCTTCTTCTTCAGGGCAGCAGACTATGGCACGTAGAGATTTTTTCGAGTGTGGGGAGCTGCACCATATGATCAGGCAGTGTCCCAGATATCGGGGCAAGTCCGTACAGCATAGTCACCAGCCTAGGCCTTTAGCGCCAGCAGCACGACCACCTAGGGGTAGGGGTCAGGTTGGCAGGGGCCGTCCTAGAGGGGGAGGCCAGTCAGGAGGGGGTCGTTCAGCTCAAGCTTGTCCTGGGGGAGCTCAGTCATCAGGTGCTCCAGCCATATTTTATGTTATTCCCACCAGGGCAGACGCAGTGGCATCAGATACTGTGATTACAGGTACTATTTCGGTCTGTGGCAGAGAGGTGTCAGTGCTATTTGATCCAGGGTCTACATATTCATATGTTTTAGCATCATTTGCCCATGCTTTGGATGTTATTAGTGAGTCTTTGGGTTCTCCCTTGTATGTATCCACTCCTGTGGGCGACTCTGTAGTGGTAGACCGGGTCTACCGGTCTTGTGTGATTACCTTCTGTGGGCTTGACACCAGAGCCGGCCTGTTGTTTCTTGATATGGTCGATTTCGAGGTTATTTTGGGCATGGATTGTCTATCTCCTTATCATGCCGTACTCGATTTCCATGCCAAGAGTTAGAATGGAAGGGTTCTTCAGTTAGTACCTTCAGCCTGGTCATTTCCTTCATGAAAGCTCGGCATATGGTCGAGAAAGGGAGTCTGTCTTATCTTGCTTATGTGTGGGACACCACCGCCGAGTCTCCTACCATCGACTCAGTTCTTGTTGTTCGAGAGTTTCCAGATGTGTTTCCTTCAGACATTCCAGGCATGCCTCCAGATCGAGATATAGATTTCTGCATTGATTTGGCTCCAGATACTCAGCCTATTTCTATCCCTCCTTTTCGTATGGCTCCTAAGGAGCTAAAAGAGTTGAAGGAACAACTTGAGGAGTTGTTGGCCAAGGGATTTATCAGGCCAAGTGTGTCGTCGTGGGGTGCTCCAGTCTTATTTGTGAAGAAGAAGGATGGGTCTATGTGGATGTGTATTGACTATCGCCAGTTGAATAAAGTGACTGATGCGCGGCTAGAATGCATGACTCTAAGCATGATATACCTTGCATTGTATGTGCTTTAATGATAAAAATACACGTCATATGTGCCTAATGGGGTTTATTTAATGTGTAGGTGAATTGGAAACGGAAGCCGAGCTAAATGGGAGCATAAACGTCGAAAAATATGCTCAAGAGTCGAAAAGGAGCGAACCGGGACAAGCCTGGCGTTAGCCAGGCGTTTGGATCTTAACGCCAGGGGGTGCCTGGCGTTATCCAGGCGTTAGCCTGCTAACGCCAGCCCTACACTGGCATTAGCCAGGCGTTAGCCTGCTAACGCCGGGGTACCTGTTTCAGTGAACTCCGAGTTTTTAAAGGTTTTTAAGTGTTTCCAAGTTAGGATA
>ML360424.1:0-26939 GCA_005239505.1 Nicotiana paniculata | reverse complement strand
AAAACTAAAAGAAGAGAAGAGAAGAAAAACTAAGTAGAATCCTCTGTCAACGTGGTGTGTTCCACTGTCAAAAGTCTCCAAACGAACTCCCCCTTTAATGTGATGTTTTTGGGTCTATTTATATGTTTAGGATGAACCCTCAATGTGTCAAAGACTTCTATTCCAACTTGGAAACACTTAAAACCCGTCAAAACACGATTTCTGGCCGTCTGGGGGACCTGGCGTTTTGGCTCTAAGGCCTGGGTAACGCCAGGCCCCCCCTGGCGTTAGGGCTCTAAGGCCTGGGTAACGCCAGGCCCCCCCTGGCGTTAGGGCTCTAAGGCCTGGGTAACGCCAGGCCCCCCCTG
This sequence comes from Nicotiana paniculata, assembly GCA_005239505.1. Lineage (NCBI taxonomy): Eukaryota > Viridiplantae > Streptophyta > Magnoliopsida > Solanales > Solanaceae > Nicotiana > Nicotiana paniculata. The sequence continues at coordinate 26,592 of ML360424.1, read as the reverse complement.
GCGTTAGGGCTCTAAAGCCTGGGTAACGCCAGGCTGGGTCAGGCTGTTTGGCTCCAACGCCCGGCTATCGCCCGGGTGTCCCCTTTCGCGTAGTTTTCGACGTATTTGCATCCGTTTAGCCCCGTTTCCATTTCCAATTCACCTACACATAAAATGAACCCTATTAGGCACATACGACGTGTATTTTATCATTAAAGCACATAAAATGCAAGGTATATAATGCTTAAAATAATGAATTCTAGCCACACATCAGTAAGTCTCCCGTCTAACTCTATGACGGAGAAACTACCCCTAGGTGATATATTTAATATGTGTAACTTGTTGCAGGGGCTACATACGCACGAGGTGATGAGAGTCCGTACGTAATTAGTGTTATACCCCATTTTAACACGGGTCAAATTAGAGTATAACCAATTAAATATTTTGAAGCTTAATTAGTTAAAGAGAATCGCCACCTAATTAATTATGGTGAACTAGAACACCTAAAGTTAATTAAAGTTAAACTTTATTAATGGTCTACTTAACCTAAAAGTTCTAGGTAAGAGTTCGATTAATCTTAAAGAGAATGTGTAAGGCACTCTTTAAGATCCACATTAAAATGAGTTACCAACCGGACTTAAGTTAACCGATTAAGGCTAAATTATAGCATTAAAAGTATAAGCTAGTGTTTAAAGAATTGATTTGTATTATGGATGAAAACATATGAGAGGAATAGAAATTAAGAATAGTTTGAATTGAGACAACGATCTTTATATGAGTCATATATTACCTATGAATCATTTTGGAATCACAATTTGACATAAAATGAAACAAGTTTGAACATCAACTTTCAGCCCGTGAACTTAAGATAGAAAGTTAAAAATAGGTTCTTTAAAATAAATAGAATCAAAATGCCTAGGTCCATTTGAATTCAGCAAATAGGTAGTACATAAATGAATACCTTCTAAGCTATAGTTGGATTCAAAGACTACGGTAAATAAAATATGATATTTAAAATTAAGAATAGGCAACGTCCTAAGTGTTAACATAGTTACTGATTTGATTTTCAACTGAAGTAATACTTAATGGTCATGCAAAGTTAATTGGAAATTGACACTAATAAACAAATAATAATAATTAAAAACAAAATAATAATGATAGTTCACACCCTTTTCGGGGGACTAAAGTTAACTTTTGCATTTTCATTATTCTTATACAACCCGAATGGTCAAGGCGGCGAAAGAAACGCGGTGACATGAATGCATCGAAGATGGATTCATGGTGGAAACGAGTCTCACATTGAGGCTCGAAATTGATGCAAGGTGTACATGCAAAGAAACCATAGAAGATGTGAGAATGTAACAACCCGTCCAGTCGTTCCGTGAGATTAGCCCCATTTTCCCCATTTCTTCTTTGTTTTGTGTTGTTTAACCCCTTCATATTGTGTTGAGTCGGTTGGTTGGGTTCGGAGTGGTCGTAGTGAGAAATGAGACACTTAGTCTCTTAAGATGATTTAATAGTTGGAAAAGTCACCCGGAAGTTGACTTATGGGTAAATGATCTCGGAATGTGGTTTTTATGGCTCGGGTAGCTTCGTTAGATGATTTGGGACTTAGGAGTGTGTTCATAATATTACTCGGAGGTCCGGAGTAGAATTAGGCTTGAATTGGCGAAATTGGATTTTTGGCATTTCCTAGTTGGCAGTGGAAAATTAACTATTGGGGTCGGAACGGAATTTCAAAAGTTGGAATACGTCGGTAGAGCCATTTGAGATGTGTGTGCAAATTTTCAGGTCATTCGGACGTGGTTTGGTTAGTTTCGGCATCGTTGGCGAATTTCAGAAGTTTAGAAATCCTTAGGCTTGAATCATGGATCGATTTGGCGTTTTAATATTACTTTGGGTGTTCTGAGGGTTTGACTAAGTTCGGGTGATCATATATGACTTGTGGGTACCATTGGTTGAGGTCCTGAGGGCCTCGGGATGAGTTCGGATGGCTGACGGATTGATTTTGGCACTTAAAGAATGTTGGTGTGCTGTCATTCTGTGGTTCCGCAGATGCGGATGGGTGGCTGCAGGTGCGGTTGGTCGTCACAGGTGTGGAATTTGGGCTGGTCGAGGTTCATCATAGATGCGGAAAATTTACCGCACCTGCGAGCTCGCAGGTGCGGCTGTTTGGGCGCAGGTGCGGAAAAGGAGAAGTTAATGATAAACCGCAGGTGCGAGAAAGAGGCCGCAGATGCGGCAATTGCTGGGCAGAACCTATAAATAGATGCCTTCGTGAAATTTGGTCATTTTTCCACCATGGTTGATGGATTTTGGAGCTTTGAGCTGTGATTTCAAGGGGGAATTTAAGTGTTTTAGTGAGGTAAGCCACTTGGACCTCGTATCTCATGTTTATGGCAATTTTTCCACTGTTTAATCATGTTTTTAGTGGAGGAATTTGGAGATTAGGGCTTGAAATTGGAGAGTAAAAATTTGGGGGTTTTAGGGGCCATTTGGGGTCCGATTGTGATGTATTTGGTATGTATGAACTCGTGAGAAAGTAAGGATTCTAGTTTTGTGATTTTCACCGGAATCTGAGACGTGGGATCGGGGGTCGTGTTTGGCCAATTTCGGGATTTTTGATGTAAATTGGTTATTTTCGAGTGGGCTTTGTTCCTTTAGCATATTTTGATGATATGAATCTGTTTTTGAATAAATTCGGGGCGTGTTGAGGCCGAGTCGAGGATCAAAGGCATCGCAGAGTAGTTTTTTATCCGGTTTGAGGTAAATAACGATTGTAAATCTAGACCTGAGGGTACGAAACCCCGGTATTTTGTATTGCTTTGATAAATGAGGTGACACACATTCTAGGTGACAAGGGTGTGGACGTGCACCGATAGAGATTGTGACTTGGTCCGTCCCATAGAGACTATTGAGCCGCGTATTTGATTTGAAATCATATGATATCCTGTATTTAGATATTTATACTATAATTGGGCTATACGCCATGTTTGGGGCCTTGTGCCGTCCTGTTTGGACCCTCAGGGGGTATTTTGGGATGAGTCCGCATGATTTGTGATGAGTTGCCCGAGTGGCTTTTGAGGATAATGACTGAGTGAGGCCGAGAGCCGGATTGTGANTATATATATATATATATATGTGTGTGTGTGTGTGTGTGTGTGTGTGTGTGTGTGTGTGTGTGTGTGTGTGTGCGTGTGTGTGTGTGTGGATCGGGCTGAACGCTGCAGCGAGATATATGTTGATCGAGTTGCACGACGCAACGAGATATTGGATCGGGCTGCACGCCGCAGCGATATAGCGCTTGGGCTGTAGTAGCCCCTCTGGAGCTTGTACACCCCCAGTGAGCGCAGTCGACTATTATGGATCGGGCTGCACGCAGCAGCGGTTATTATACGGTACATGTTGAGTTAGAGTGCTGAGTGTGAGCATTGACTTATGAGAGTAGAGTCACAAGTGATTGAGAGGCTTGCCCGAAAGGCTTTATTTGTGAGTGACACTGTGCCCGAGGAGCTAATGTTTTATGAATCTACTGTTTTCAATATTCTTTACATTGAGCCTCTAATGATAATGTTGAACAAATGTTTTACACGAGATTTTAAATGGAAAACTGGAGTTTTTGTGAAATATTCGGAAATGTAGATTCCTGACTTGATTTATTTATTTTCACTGGTACTTATTATATGAATTTACATGATTTTAAATGCTCGTCACTGCACTCAAGTCTTTAGCTATAATTGTTACTTACTGAGTTGGCGTACTCACATTACTCCCTGCACCTTGTGTGCAGATTTAGGTGTCGGGTCTGAGCGATAGCCGATGTACTCTCGTTGGAGCATTGTTCAGATATTTTGAGGTAGCTGCTCGGCGTCCGCATCCTGCCCCTTTCTCTTTCCTATTCTGTCATTTTATCTATTTTCCATACTTGCTTGTAGTAATGAAATAGTATCTGTATCACTTCTTATATGCTCATGATGGATGACTCCAGGTGTTCGGGCTATGTTTAGATATTTGGGCCATTTTTATTGTTTTGAAATGCTAAAAAGCGAAAATTATTATGAAATGTCGGATAATTTTATGTATTAAATGGAAATCCTTTATGTTATTCTCAGTAAATTGGCTAGTCTAGTATCACGATAGGCGCATCACGACCAGTTTAGATTTGAGGTCGTGACAATGGAGTAGTTTCGTGTAGTAAAATCTAACCAAATTAAGAAATCTACACATCTTGCACTAACTCAAGAGAACAAGTTAACAGAGACATGCAAAGTTAATAAATCCTAAAGAAATGCAAATAGGTCCACCATTTTAACAAAGTTGTTTGACTTGTGTGAAAATTAGCACATTCAAACTTAGAGTTATTTGGTTTTCCATCTTATAATAATAATGCTACGTTGCTAAATGAAACTAAGCAGCAAGATAAGCAATGAAAATAGCTAAATTATAAAGTGAGTTCATTTAAACACATATAAATAGTTCAATTTCATGGCTTAGAAAAGTGAGCGTCAAGCACTTTTATTATCGTATTATATTATAAGTATGAACACTTTAGGTGAAATTAGTGTACTAAAATGTTCTTTTGAAAGCTGAAAGACCAATTTACCCTTCCTATAAACACTACATATCCTATAATAAATTTGGTACCAAGTAAATTTACATTCCAATAAATGATGAAAATCACATACATGTATATTAAATTATTCTATCAAAAATTATATAAGATTTACACCTTATTGAGTTCAAAATGTAATGTGCTCATAGAGAACTGTTACTCGAACCGTTACTCTAAATTTTTAGTGTTTATTCATCATTTTTTTATGCATAATATATGTAATACTCAGTTCTACTACTTTATGGTGATTAATAAAGTAGATGGTTGGATGAGCAAGAAATTCGATTTGAAGCAAGATATATCATTAAAATAGAAATTATTTATTTATCTTAAACTTGAAGCAAGATATAATGTAACGACCCAAAATCCCACACAGGTCGTGATGGCGCCCAACACCGGAGTCAGGCAAGCCAACAATTATTTACTAGTGAGATTATCCTTATTTGACATACCAACTCCACATATTCCTAAAGTTTTAAGCTTAAATCATTTAAATAAAAGTGGAAACATTAACCAACTTAAGTAATTAAAGCCACACTGATCATGATCCAATATTTACAGTCCCAAAATAAGGAGTCTACTATGTGCGTGCCAGGAACTAGTGTCACAAGTCAAAAGGCGAACTAGTAGAATATACAAAAGATTATACAAACTGTACTGCTGTCTGAGAGAAGAAGACAGAAATGAACAAAAAGATAACTCCATAGCACTGCTGAGAACCACCAAGGGAGGCAGCTCACCGTGGAGTCAGGTCCAGAACATACGTCAAGCTCCTGTCGGATAACCAGAAGCACCAGCCTCAGAACCTGTACAATTAAGTACAGAAGTGCAGCATGAGTACATAAATATATATATATGTACCCAGTGAGTATCCCACCTAACCTCAAAGAGGTAGTGACGAGAGGTCGACATGACACTCACTAAGGTCCAACGGTAATAATACAAAACAGGATATAACAAAATGCAGTAGACATGTGAGACAGTAGGCAGCAGATACCTATCAAATACAGAAATCCAGGAAACTACTGAAAATAAGCAACAATGTACACTTTCCTTTTTTCCCAAATATCTGTCAAGTCAATATCAATGGAAACAGTACCAAATAGCCAAGCGCACACAAGGGTAAGACAACCGGCCGGAGTCATAAGGAAATATCTAGACACTGAATAGACGTAAAGTGCTGACACATTTATATACAATTTCCATAAAGCTTCCCTCGATCGTGAATCATACCTGCGGTTCGAGTGCTGACACACTTATATACAATTACCATAAAGCTTCCCTCGATCGCGAATCATACCTGCGATTCGAGTGCTGACTCTCATACGTACATATATATATACCAAAATATCAATAACTCAGTAAGGGCTATACCTGTAACAGGGATTAATCATCTGGGAGTTCAAGTGCAACTTTCCACATTTCCATATCCATTCAAAAGCAATAGGCAGCTCAAAGAACACCCAAAGATACATATAAGGCACATAGAGACATGCTTGTGAGCCCTAAAACGACCCGACATAGCATGATAGTCGCTACGTACGGACTCTCGTCACTTTGTACACACGTAGCCCCCAAAACAATTACACACAACATATATAACACCTACGGGGACAATTCCCTCTTACAATGTTAGAAAGGAGACTCACCTCGTGTCGAAGCTACCCCTCGGACCAAGGATGCGCCCGAACTCCGAACTCTACACTCGATGACCCGCAACTAGCCACATATGGTAAAATAATATCAATGCATGCTCAAAGTAGGAGAATTACCCTATTTATTCAATAATTCAACATTCTTGAAGAATTCCCAAATTCAACCCCGGGCCCGCACGCTCAAATTCCGAAAACTCTCGAAGGAATCACTTACTCATAGCCTAAGGATCATTATTATGTGGTTTCTACTTGAATTTATAGCAAAAAATGGGTAATTCACCAATTTCTCAAGAAACCTAATTTACTACCCAATTCTTTATTTTTCAATGATTTAGTAGTTGATTTAGCTAGAAGATCATGATTTAAACTAGTGTTGAGGTGGAATTAACTTACCCTGACAGTAGCTAGGTTGTGGTGTGCTTTTCTCAAGCTCACAAGAATCTAATGGTGGAGGAAAATGAATGAAGGGGGGTGAAATCCCGAGTTTCAAAGAATATATACTGCCTGGCCTAAAGGGATTCTGCACATGCGGCTCGGGGACCACACCTGCGGTCTCGCGCCTGCGAGTTGGGGCTTGCATCTGCGGAACTAAACGGGAAGGGCTGGGTTCGCACCTGCGGAGGGATGGCTGCACCAGCGGTTCCGCTCCTGCGGACTTTTGTCCGCACCTACGAGGAAGAGGGACCTCACCTGGGGTTGCACCTGCGATGCTTGGGACCGCACGAGCGTTCCCGCACCTGCGACTGGGTAACCGCACTTGCGGTCACACCAGATCAGGTGCACCAACAGCTATTTTAGCTGGTTTATAGCTCCGTTTGGTGCCCGGGAGGCCCCTGGGCCCACCCGAGCCCTCGTCCAAATATACCAACATGTCCCAAATCATAATACAGACTCGCTCGAGCCTTCGGAACACCCAAAACAACGCTAAAACTCAAAATCACACCTCAAAACCCCAAGAACCAAACTTAAGAACTTTAAGTTTTCTAGACTTCGCTAACAACGCGCCGAACCGACCTATACTACTCGGAATGACACCAAATTTTGCAGGCAAGTCATAAATGACATAACTGAACTATTCCTAGTCTCAAAATTCCGTTCAGACCTTGATAACACAAAAACACGTCCAAAACTACAATGGTAACCTGAGGAACTTCTTATTTCAATATTGGGCGCCGAAACGCTCCCGCGTCATCAGAAACCCATTCCGAACATACGCCCAGGTCCAAAATCATCACACGAAGCTACCGGAACCGACAAAACTCGATTCCGAGGTCGTTTGTCCAAAATGTTGATCGAAGTCAAACTTGGCCTTAAAGGCCAACCTTAAGGAACCAATTGTTCCTATAGCACTCTAAACACCCCCGAATCCCGGACCACCAGTCCTCGCAAGTCATAAATCATAAAAAGCCACTATGGGAAGTTTCATTTAGGGGAACGGGGTCCGATAATGCAAAATGACCGGTCGGATCATTACATATAAATAGTTCAATTTCATGGCTTACACGCATAACGCACGTACCCGGATACTAGAAACCTTATCTTCCAATCAAACTAAACCTTTAAACAATACAACATTAGATAAATTTTTAGTTGAAGTCTTAACATTAGTTGATTATAAATTATTATTATAATAAAAAAATTTTAAATCTTAGAGGCTGTCACGACCCAAATTCCCAACCATCGGGATCGTGATGGCGCCTAACACCACACTTTCTAGGCAAGCCAATGTTAGAACTTAATTAACCATTTTCTTTTAAAAATTTACTTAAACACAATAGAACAATTTTAAATAAAAAGGAGATCTAATACTTTCCAATAAATGACTTCATGAATAATATCAGAAGTAATAAACCGAACCACAAACTAAATGTATAACTACCTAGGGTCTGGAGTCACAATTCACGAACTACTAAAGAGTATTACTAATAAATGGGCTAAAAGAAATATATATATATATATATATATATATTTCTTTTAGCCCATTTATTAGTAATACTCTTTAGTAGTTCGTGAATTGTGACTCCAGACCCTAGGTAGTTATACATTTAGTTTGTGGTTCGGTTTATTACTNATATATATATATATATATATATATATATATGTATGTATGTTTGTTTCGAATGAAATAAACCAGCAACTAAGTAATGTAGAGAAGACTCCAGGAATATGCGGACGCCAGCAGATCTACCTCGTGTCTCCGTGTGGATGCTCAACTAATGCTCAAAGAATCAGCTCTGATCGGAACCTGGATCTACACAAGAAGTGTAGAGTGCAGTATCAGTACAATCGACCCCATGTACTGGTAAGTGCCGAGCCTAACCTCGACGAAGTAGTGATGAGGCTATGGCGGGGCGTTTACAATATAACTTGCATACAACATATAATAAAGCAAGAAGTAAATTCTAAACAAAACAACAATAACTTGCAAAAATTAAGAAGATAACTCAGCTAACTTTTCCAGGTCTCAGCTATAACCAATTCTCACGAATTTGTTCCAAATTCCAAATTTAATAACTGTAAAGGCAGAGTATGGGAACAATAAATAAAACAGTGGGGTTTTCCAGTCTTTATCATATAATTCTCCCTTATTACTCCTTGTTGCGGCGTGCAACCGGCTCCCACCTGTCCACTCTTATTGCTCCCCCCTCTATATATATCACCCTTATTTCTCATGTTGTGGCGTGCAACCCGATCCCACCTGTCCACCCTTATTGTTCCTTGTTGCGGCATGCAACCCGCTCCCACCTGATAATTACATCTCTTTATTTATAAAGAAGATTTCACAATTTAAGTTAAATCCTTTCACAATATTTATGTCTCAACAATTGTAAACAGAAAGTTGTACTATTCATAAACTTCGTCAACTATCACTTCACAATGAAACCAACCGAAATGCATCATAAAACACTGTCAACCAGCTCAACCTTTTATGTACCACAATGAATCCAAGGGAACCACTCACATTCCAAAATACTTGAAACAATATTTAACAACAAGTTGACGAAAATAAGTAGCCGTGGAGGCATCAAAAATCATGAAAACAATTAATCCAGGAGTCAAAAAAAATGGGAACAAGGAAGGGATCATGTTCAACAGATAGTTTGGTGGTTCATAGATACTCGTCACCTCACCTATACACCACACACATAAAAATTCACATAGCATTTATGTTGGGGATTCCTATTCCCTCAAGTCAAGTTTAAACCAAGTACTTACCTCGATTTCACAAGCAATTCACTGCTCAAGCACAGTCTTTCCTTTAGAATTTGCCTCTAACCCGCTCGAATCTAATCACAATTGGGTTCAAAATCATTAGTTATTGCTAAAGGCATTAACTTTAATGAAAAACCATGGTTTTCCTATGAAAATCTACCCCGGGCCTGCTTAGTCTAAACTCGAGTTCAGACCAAAACTCGTTTACCCATTCTCCCCCGAGCCCAGATATACAATTGGTTTTGGAATTCGACCTCAAAACTCCTAAGTTCTTCCCAAAAATCCCTAAGTTCTACCCAAATTTCGAAATTCCTAAGTTCTACACAAAAATCCCACGTTTTTTACCATGAAATCTCTAGATTCTAGGTTGAAATCTTGTTAAAAGTTGTTAAGGATTGAAAAGAATTAGTTAGAGATCACTTACCAATGATTTGGAGAAGTTTGGGTCTTTGGAAAATCGCCTATGGAGGTTTTGGGTTTGAGAGAATTGAAAAATGGGTGATAATCCCGTCTAAAATCCCACTTAACAGGTTGCGGTTATCGCAATTGCGATCATGTGTTCGCAATTGCGAATCCTTAAAAATTACTGCAGCCTTTGCATTTGAGATATAAACGTCACATTTGTGATATCTGGGCTAGGTGGGCAGTCTTCGCATTTGTGAAGTGACATCTTGCATTTGCAAGGTCTGAAGCTGGCCCAGATCTTCGCATTTGCGATGAAATTCTTCGCATTTCCCAGGCCTGCAGACTTCACAATTGCGAAGCCTAGTCTTGCAATTTCAAGATCAGAGGCCTAGTGACGGATACCAGATGCACAACTGAAATTTTCTAAGTCTAAACACTTCGTAGCCTATCTGAAACTCACTCGAGCCCTCGGGGCTCCAAACCAAACATGCACGCAAGTCTAGAAACATTATACGAACTTGCTCGTGTGATAAAATCATCAAAATAACATCAAAAATTACGAATTTAACCTCAAAACTCATGATTTTCTCAAGAACACTTCAAATTCACTATTTCTCAACCGGATGTCCAAATCACGTCAAATCAACTCCGATTCTCATCAAATTTCACAGATATGTTATAAATGACACAATAAACCTGTACGGGGCTCCAGAACCAATATACATGCCTGATACCAACGATTTCAAATATTAATTCATTTCTTTATTTCCTTTAAAATCCAGCAAAATAATTTTCTTCAAAAATTGATTTCTAAGGCCAAGGACCTCGGAATTAAATTCCGGGCACAAGTCCCATATTTTAGTGCGGACCTTCCAGGATTGTCAGAACACAGATCCGGGTTCGTGCACTCATAATGTTGACCAAAGTCAACTAAAACCAAATTTTAACTCTAAAAATTTCTATTTCTCATATTTTCACATAAAGGCTTTCCGGATTCTTGCCCGAACTGTGCATGCAAATCGAGGTAATTAAGATTAGTCTTTTTAAGGCTAATGAGCCCAGCATAGTGTTTTAATTTAAAATGACCCTTTGGGTCATCATAGAGGCATTGTGATGACCCAAAGGGTCATCTTATGATTTAAGACTCAATTCCGAGCTCGTTAGCCTTAAAAATACTATTTTTATTCACCTCAATTTACGTGCACAGTCCGAATGTGAATTCGGAAAGCCTTTATGTGAAAATATATGAAATATTAATTTTTGAGAGTTAAAATTTTATTTTTTAGTTGACTTTGTTCAACGTTTTGAGTAAACGGTCCCAGACCCGTGTTCTGACGGTTTCAGGAGGTACGTAGTAAAATATGAGACTTGAGCGTGCGCCCGGAATCAAATTCCGAGGTCCCTAGCTCGAGAAATGAATTTTTGATAAAAATTGTTAGACTAAAATTTAAAGGAATTAAAGAAATTGATTAATGTTTGAATTCATCGTATCGGACTAGTATTTTGGTTCCGGATTCCGGTACATGTATTTTATAATATTTATGCCACATCTTTGAAATTTGGTGGAAATCGGAGTTGAGTTGATGTGATTCGGACGTCCGGTTGAAAAAATAGTAAATTTAAAGTGTTCTTGAGAAATTCATGAGTTTTGATGCTAAATCCATAGTTTAAGGTGTTATTTTGGTGATTTGATCACACGAGAAAGTATGTACGATGTTTTTAGACTTGTGTGCATGTTTGGTTTGGAGCCCCGAGGGCTCGGGTGCCATTCGGGCGATGCCCGAGTTGAGTTAAAACTCAACCAAGGGCGTTGGTACACCAGTTTTGGTGTGCCCGCACCTGCGAGCCTTTGGTCGCAGGTGCAAGCGGAAGCCCGCAGGTGCGACAAGGCCTAGGTTCCCCTTCTTCCGCAAGAACGGACCCTTCTGCGTGGGTGCACGACCGCAGAAGCGGTAGTCCATTCACAGGTGCGGACCCAAGCGGCCCAGCCCCTTTTCACAAAAGCAGACACTCCATCTACACGTGCGCAAGCGCAGGTGCGACCCAAGCACCACAGGTGCAAGGGTTGGGCAGTGAGTTCATATTAATTCGAACTCCAGCCATTTTTCTTCTTATTTTTCACAAGGGTAGAAGACTTAGGGCGATTTTCTCAAGGCCTTGCTTCCCAAAATGATAGGTAAGTGTTCACTAGCTCGTTCCTTCCAATCGTTTACTATTTAGTCAAAGATTTAACCTAGAAATCTAAGGTTTTCATGGTGGAATTTGGGGATTTTGGGTAGAAACTAGGTATTTCGAAATTTGGGGGAATTTTACCTCAATTGGGGTTGGATTCCAAAACTAATTGAATATTCGGGCTCAGGGGTGAACGGGTAAACGGATTTTGGTCTGAACCTCGAGTTTGGACCAAGTGAGCCCGGGGTCGGTTTTTAACTTTTTAAAGAAAACTTAGGAAAACCATGATTATGCATTAAAGTTAATTCCTTAGCAATAATTAATGATATTAAACTAATTATGATTAGATACGAGTGGGTTGGAGGTGAATTCTAAAGGGAAAGTTGTACTTGAGCAGTGAGTAGCTTGCGAAATCGAGGTAAGTGTTGTGTCTAACCTTAGCTTGAGGGAATAGGTATTATGTGACTACTTGCTACTTGTTTGTTGTTAAATATGATGTATAGGTGAGGTGACGAGCACCTATACATTGTGGTCGAGTCATAACATGCGAGTGAAAGTTCATTCTTGCTATTTTTGTTGTCTTAAAGCCTATTATCTATGCTTATTGTTGCGTTTGAAATGTTGGAAAGTTTGTATCCGGTTCCACCGAGATGGATAACATTGTGAGTATGTATTTGAGGTTGAGATATTAAATTGTGAAAGTAATTATGAGGAAATACTGATTTCTTGTGAATAAAGCCGTGCATAATTTATTTATATTGTGAGGAATAGAGTAAAAGCATGAAGGGTGATGTCGTGCCAAATTTATTTATATTGTGAGGTTGAGAGTAAAAGCACGAAGGGTGATGCCGTATATTCTTATTTATAATCTGGTGAGGATAAGAGTAAAAGCACGAAGGGTGATTCCGTGCATTCTATTTATTATTTGGTGAGGCTGAGAGTAAAAGCACAAAGGTTGATGCCGTGCAAATTTCCCTTCTATTTTAATTGCTTAATTTGTTGTTAATCATTGGTTATTTCTGTATTTTTACTCAATTCTTATGTTGAATTACCCACTGCATTTGCGGTTTTAATTCTTTATTTGTTGTTATTTCTACTAGCATGATTATATATGTCCAGGTTCTTATTTGGTGTCATGTCCTAGCCTCGCCACTATTTTGTTGAGGTTAGGCTCGACACTTACCAGTACATGGGGTCTTTGTACGGATACTACACTCTGCACTTCTTGTGCAGATCTAGGTTTAGGTCCGAGCTGAGTTCGAGTTAGAGCTGACACTTGCGCACGGAGACACGAGGTAGATCTGCTGACGTCCGCAGGTTCCTAGAGTCTCTTCATTATTATTCAGTTGTTGTTTTATCTAGTTCAAAAATAGTTATATACTATTTCTTTCAGCCACATACTTGTAGGAAATTCTTAGTAGTTCGTGAATTGTGACTCCAAACCCTGGGAAGCTAACATTAGTATTAGTTTCGTAGTATCATTTTATTACTTCCTCTATTATTTTGGTATCATATGTTGGATGGTAGAAAGAATTCGTATATGTTTTAATTGTTATAAATGTCATAACCCTCTAATGTTGGCTTGCCTAGCAAGTACAGGGTTAGGGGCTATCACGGTCCCGATGGTGGAAATTCGGGTTGTGACAAGTTGGTATCAGAGCCCTAGGTTGCCTAGGTCTCACAATTCACGGACAAGCTTGATAGAGTCTGAGGGATCGGTACGGAGACGTCTGGACTTATCTCTCAGAGGATATACAGTTAGGAACAAGTTTTTTGCGGATCCCCAGATAGAGATTGATGAGGGGACTCCAGCTCCGACCGTTCTGTTGGGACCAGCTCAGGTCCCAAAGGGGTTCATTGCTACCCCAGGGCTTTAGTATGCCTTGGTCTGACTAGTGGGCCTTATGGAGAGTGTAGCCCAAACTGGCGCATTCCCTATGGCAGCAGCCGTATCTCAGGCTTGAGAAGAAGTCCAGACTCCTGCTACCCACACTCCAGAGCAGATTACTCCTCAGATTCAGACCCCAGCAGCCCATCCAGTTGGGGTAGTTCAGCCAGTTACTACAACACCACTCGTTGATGGGACATCTATGTCCTCCTATGCTTTGTGGAGATTGGATAGGTTTATCAAACTTTTCCCTGTTCATTTCAGTGGTGCCACTTCAGAGGAGCCCAAGAATACCTTGATAGTTGTCATGAGGTGCTTTGGAACATGGGTATTTTGGAGACCTATGGGGTTGATTTCGCTGCTTTCCAAATGACTGGTTCTGCCAAGAAATGGTGGAGGGATTAGCTATTGACTAGACCGGCTAGGTCACCTGATCTTACTTGGGACCAATTTTCACACCTCTTCTTGGAGAAGTTTCTACATATTACTACTAGAGAGGAGCATCGTCGTCAGTTTGAGCGTCTTCAGTAGGGCAGCATGACTGCTACGCAGTATGAGACCCATTTCGTGGATTTGGCTCGTCATGCTACTCTTTTGCTACCCACAAAGAGTGGGAGGGTTAGGATATTTAATGAGGGTCTTGCTCAGCCTATCCGATTGTAGATGGATAAAGAGAAACAAAATGAGATATCTTTCCAGGATGCGGCCAATGTGACCAGCGAGTTGTGGTAGTTCTTGGATTGGGAGGTCAAAGGTCAGACAAGAGACCTCGCCATTCCGGTGGATTCAGCAGTTCCTCATATAGAGGCAGGGTCACTTTCAGTAAGGGCCATTCTTCCAGGCCATTCCACTCAGCACTTCAGACATCCCATGGTGCCCCAGGTGGTCGTGGCTCTTACTTTCCTTATTCTTATCATCCAGCTCCTATCAGTGCACCTCCTCTTCAGAATTTTCAGGGTGGTTATACATGTCAACGGGATTAATTTGTTTGCCAGCAGTCTCAGAAGCCGAAGTCTTGTTATACTTGTAGTGACCCGAGGCACATTGCTAGATATTGCCCTCGAGCGTCGAGTCGTTCTCAGTACCAGGGTTTTCGTGCTATAGTTCCGGCACCACCTGCCCAGCCAGCCAGGAGTATAAGTTAGGTAGCCAGAGGTAGGGGCCATATTGTTAGAGGTGGAGGCCAGCCCGGTAGAGGTGGGGGTGGAGGTCTTCCTGTCAGAGGTCGTCCCAGAGACATGTTTCAGGGTGGTGGGGCCCAACCCCGATTGTATGCATTTTCGGCCAGACTTGAGGTGGAGTCCTCTGATGCTATTATCACAGGCACCATTTCAGTTTTCAATAGAGATGCTTCAGTTCTGTTTGATCCGGGGTCTACTTACTCTTATGAGAATGACCCTGATGTGCCGGCTGACCACGATAATAACTCTGAAGAGGAGGCGCCCTATTAGGAGTTGATGGTGCACTATAGACTAGTTGAGTAGAAGAAAGTATATAAGAACCACGACCACCTGAGGTACCATGGGATGCCTGAAGTGCTGAATGGAATGGCCTAGAAGAATGGCCTCTACTGAAAGTAATCCCACCTCCAGATGAGGCACCGGTGAACACACCTGAATGACGAGGTCTTTTATCTGACCCCCTGACCTCCTAATCCGAGAACTAACTCAACTCTCCTGGCCACATTAGCCGCATCCTGAAAGGAAATCTCACTCCCTTTCTCTAAAGCCATCTGCAACCTGATGGGCTGAGCAAGGCCCTCAATAAATCTCTTGACCCTCTCTCTCTGTGGGTAACAAAAGAATAGCATGTCAAGCTAAATCCACAAAGTGAGTCTCATACTGGGTAACAATCATGTTGTCCTGCTGAAGACGCTCAAACTGACGACGGTGCTAATCTCTAGTAGTAATAAGTAGAAACTTCTCCAAGAAAAGGTGAAAAAAATGATCCCAAGTAAGAGCAGGTGACCCAGCTGGTTTAGTAAATAGATAATCCTCCCACCATTTCATGGCAGAACCAATCATCTAAAAAGCGCAAAATCGACCCCATTGGTCTCCAAAATACCCATGTTCCGAAGAACCTCATGACAAATATCAAGGTATTCATGGGGATCCTCTGAAGTGGCACCGCTGAAATGAACATGGAAAAGCTTGATAAACCTGTCCACTCTCCACAAAGCATCGGAAGAGATAGTCGTCCCATCAATGAGCGGTGCTGCAGCAACTAGCTGAACTACCCCAATTGGATTGGCTGCTGGGGTCTGAATCTGAGGAGTAATCTGCCCAGGAGTATGGGTAGCAGGAGTCTGAACCCTTCCTCCATCTTGAGATACGGTTGCTGCCACAGGGAATGCGCCAGTCGGGGATACACTCTCTATAAGGCCCACTATTCGGACCAAGGCATTCTGAAGCACCGGAGTAGCAATAAACCCCTCTAGGACCTGAGATGGTCCCACCGAAACGGTCTGAGCTAGAGCCCCCCATCAATCTTTATTTGGGGCTCCGCAGCTGGAGTTACTGCCTGAGCACTGGGCTGAGTCATTCCCCTACCTCGGCCTCTGCCCCTTGTAGGAGTTGTTGCTTCTGGAGGATCCGGTTGCTGGTTAGCGGAAGAAGAGGTACGTTTTCTCGCCATCTGCGAGGGAATAAGAATAGAAGAGTTTAATCAGTATTGGGATAACAAGAATCGAACGACAGAGTTGAAATAAAGTGAACTTGTTCCTAACTTTATAGCCTCTAAGAGATAAGTACAGACGTCTCCGTACCGATCCCTCAGACTCTATTAAGCTTGTTCGTAAATTGTGAGACCTAGGTAACCTAGTGCTCTGATACCAACTTGTCACGACCCGAATTCCCATCGTCGGGACCGTGATGGAGCCTAACACTATTCTTGCTAGGCAAGCCAACATTAGAGGGTTCAACATTTAAAACAGTTAAAACATATGCGAAATCTAATACTATCTAATAGATGATACCATAAATAATGTACGAAATAATAAATCGATACCACAACACTAATGCTTATATCTAGCTACCCAGGGTCTGGAGTCACAATTCACGAACTACTAAAGATTACTACAAGTATTTGGCTGAAGGAAAATATATATCTGTTTTGAACTAAAAAATACATCAACTGAATAATAAGGAAAAGACTCCAGTAATCTGCGGACGTCAGCAGATCTACCTCGTGTCTCCGTGCGAAAGTATCAGCTACTACTCCAACTCAACTCTGACATGTACCTAGATCTGCACAAGAAGTGCAGGGTGCAGTATCAATACAATCAACCCCATGTATTGGTAAGTGCCTATCCTAACCTTGATGAGGTAGTGACGAGGCTACGACGGGGCATTTATGACATAACCTGTATACAGTGTTTAATAAAGCAAAAAGGAAATACTAAACTAAATGAAACTGTAACTTGCAGTAAATAAACAAGTAACCCAGCTATCTTTCCAGATATCAGCTATAACCATTCCTTATACAATTTAAATAATGGTAAGAGCAGAATATGAAAACAACAAAATAAAACAGTGTGTATTCGGATTTCGATCATATAACCAATAACAACATGAACGCTCTGCCTTATTGCTCCTCGTTGTGGCGTGCAACCCGATCCCACCTGTCCACTCTTATTACTCCTCAATCTATATAAATATCACCCTTATTCGTCCTGTTGTGGCGTGCAACCCGATCCCACATGTCCACCCTTATTACTCCTTGTTGCAGCGTGCAACCCGATCCCACCAGACAATCACATTTCACCATTAATAATAAGAGTTTCACAATTTAGATCAAAATCATTCACAATTTTTATGTCTCAACCAATGTAAACGGAAAGTTGTACACTTAAGAAACTTCACCAATTTGTACTACTCAATGGGTCCAACCGAAACATGATATGAAACACCGCAAGCCAGTTTTAAAAGATAATGTAACACAATGAAAATACGGAAAACAAGTAATATTTCAACTAAGAAACAACATCTAACATGAAGCAATTAGACATGGAAGAATCAATAAGCATGAAGAAATTAAGACAGGAAGATAATAGATTGGGGACGGGGAAGGGAACAGGCTAAACAACTAATTTGGCAGCACATAGGTACTCGTCACATCACCTATACGCCACACACATGAATTATCACATAGAAAATAGGTTAGGGATTCCTAATCCCTCAAGTCGAAGTTATACCAAACACTTATCTCAATTTCATAGGCCACTCACTGCTCAAGTACAACTTTCCTTTAGAATTCACCTCCAACTCACTCGAATCTAATCATAATTAGTTCAATATCATTAACTATTGCTAAGGGAACTAACTTTAATGCATAATCATGATTTTCCTAAGTTTTCCCAAAAAAGTTAAAAACCGACCTCGGGCCCGATTGGTCCAAACTCAGGGTTCGGACCAAATTTCGTTTACCCATTCACCCCCGAGCCCGAATATGTAGTTAGTTTCAAAATCCGACCCCAATTAGAGGTCTAAATTCCAATTATGCAAAATTCCCTAATTCTATCCAAACCCCCAATTTCTACCATGAAAACCCATGATTTTTGATTGAAAAGTATGAAAAACAATAGGTAATCGAGTGAAAATAGTTTAGAATCGTTGACCAACACTTTGGGGAAGAACTTGTCTCTTGAAAATCACCTCTAGGTCTTCTTGGTTTTGAAAATATGAAAGAATGGCTTCTTCCGATTTTAAGTTCTATTTTTAACTCACTGGACAGGCCTTCATCGCGGTCGCGAGAGGCCTGTCGCGATCGTGGAGCATTACGGCCCAAAGGCCTACGCGTTCACGATGAACAGTACGCGTTCGCGAAGCATTTCTCATGTTGACCATCGTGTTTGTGACCAGGTGGTCGCGTTCGCATAAAATAACTGGACTCACCTCCCCCAGGTCCCCTTAACCTATCGTGTTCGCAGTAGCATGGTCGTGTTCGCGAAGGGTAGTCCCCCCAGTGCTTTGCGTTCGCGACCAGTGTTATGCGTTTGCGTAGAATAAAACGACCCCAAGCCCGTTTACTTTTCGTGATCGCGAAGAAGAACGCATCAGTGTACTAGTAACAGTTATAACACCAGATTTTCCTAAGTTAAAACATCCCGAACCCTACCCGAAACTCACCCGAGCCCTCAGGGCTCCAAACCAAACATGCGCACAGGTCTAAAAACATCCTACAGACTTGCTCGTGCGATCAAATTGCTAAAATAACACCTAAAACTACGGGTTTAGCAGTAAAACTCATGAATTCTTCAAGAATATTTCAAATTCATTATCTTCTCAACCGGACGTCCGAATAATGTCAAGTCAACTCCGATTCTCACCAAATTTCACAGATTTGACTTAAAATATTATAACAAACTTGTACCGGGCTCCGGAGCTAAATACGGTCCCGATATCAACGAGTTCAAACATTAATTCATTTCTCTAATTCCTTTAAATTTCAGTTTAACAATTTTCATCAAAAGTTCATTTCTCGGGCTAGGAACCTCGGAATTCAATTCCGGGCATACGCCCAAGTCCCATATTTTACTACTGACCTCCCGAGACCGTCGAAACACGGGTCCGGGTCCGGGTCCATTTACTCAAAACGTTGACCAAAGTCAACTAAAATCAAATTTTTAACTCTCAAAATAATTTTTTCATATATTTTTCGCATAAGGGCTTTCCGGATTCACGTCTGAACTGCGCATGCAAAGCGAGGTAAATAAAATTAATGTTATTAAGGCAAATGAGCACGGAATGGTTTCTTAAATCATAAGATGACCCTATGGGTCATCACAATCTCCACCTCTAAAACAAATGTTAGTCCTCGAACGAACATAGAAAAGTACCTGAACTGGCGAACAAGTGTGGATATCTACTCCGCATGTACGAATCGTACTCCCAAGAAGCTGCCTCAACAGACTGAACTTTCCACTGCACTCCAACTTAAGGGTAACTCTTTGGCCTCAACTGACGAACCTGCCAGTCTAAAATGGCTACCGGCTCCTCCTCATAAGTCTAATCCTTTTCCAATTGGACAGTGTTGAAATCTGACACGTGGGACGGGTCACCATGATATTTTTGAAGCATAGACACATGGAATATAGGATGAACTGAGGATAAACCTGGAGGAAATACAAGTCTATAAGCTACCCCCCACTTTCTCGAGAATCTCAAATGGCTCGATATACCTAGGGCTCAACTTGCCCTTCTTCCCAAATCTCATAACACCGTTCATGGGCGGTACCCGAAGTAGTAATCTCTCTCCAACCATGATTGCCACATCACGAACTTTATCGTTGGCATAACTCTTTTGCCTGAACTGAGTTGTACGAAGTTGATCCTGTATGATCTTGATCTTGTCCAAGGCCTCTTGAACTAAGTCGGTACCCAATAATTGAGCCTCTCCCGGCTCAAACCATCCAACTGGTGATCTGGATCGTCTACCATATAATGCCTCATAGGGAGCCATCTGAATGCTCGACCGGTAGCTATTATTGTAGGCAAACTCCGCTAACGGCAAGAGCTGATCTCTAGAACCTCCAAAGTCAATAACACAAGCGCAGAGCATAACCTCCGAGATCTTAATAGTACGCTCGGACTGCCCATCAACAAGCATGAAGCGATTAGACATGAAAAAATCAATAAGCATGAAACAATTAAGGCACGAAGATAATAGATTGGGAACGGGGAAGGGAACAGGCTAAATAAGTAATTCGGCGGCGCATAGGTACTCGCCACCTCACCTATATGCCACACACATGAATTATCACATAGCAAATAGGTTGGGGATTCCTAATTGCTCAAGTCGAAGTTAGACGAAACATTTACCTCAATTTTGCAGGCCACTCACTGCTCAAGTACAACTTTTCCTTTAGAATTCACCTCCAACTCACTCGAATCTAATCACAATTAGTTCAATATCATTAATTATTTCTAAAGGAATTAACTTTAATGCATAATCATGGTTTTCCTAAGTTTTCCCAAAAAGAGTTGAAAATCGACCCCGGGCCTGCTTGGTCCAAACTCGGGGTTTGGACCAAATTCCGTTTACCCATTAACCCCCAAACCCGAATATGTAGTTAGTTTCAAAATCCGACCCCAATTCGAGGTCTAAATTCCAGTTATGCAAAATTCTCTAATTCTACTCAAACCCCATATTTCTACCATGAAAAACCATGATTTTTGATTGAAAAGTGATGAAAAACAATGGGTAATCGAGTGAAAATAGTTTAGAATCGTTTACTAACACTTTGGGAAAGAATTTGTCTCTTGAAAATTGCCTCTAGGTCTTCTTGGTTTTGAAAATATGAAAGAATGGCTTCTTCTCGTTTTAAGTTTTGTTTTTAACTCGCTGAGCAGGCCTTCATCATGTTCGCGATAGGCATGTCGCGATCGCGGAGCATTATGGCCCAAATACCTACGTGTTTGTGATGAATGGTACGCATTCTCAAAGCATTTCTCACGTTGACCATCACGTTTGAGACCAGGTGGTCGCACTTGCGTAGAATAATTCGACTCACCTCCCCTAGGTCCCCTTAACCCATCGTGTTCGCAGTAGCATGGTCGCGTTCACGAAGGGTAGTCCCCCCAATGCTTCGCGTTTGCAACTAGTGTTACGTGTTCGCGTAGAAAAAAATGACCCCAGCCCGTTTACTCTTAGCGATCGCAGGAGATGATTCGCGATCGCAAAGAAGAACGCATCAGTGCAACAGTAAAAGTTATAACACCAGATTTTCCTTAGTTAAAACATCCCAAAGCCTACCCGAAACTCACCCGAGCCCTCGGGGCTCCAAACCAAACATGCACACAGGTCTAAAAACATCCTACGAACTTGGTCTTGTGATCAAATTGCTAAAATAAAACCTAAAACTACGGTTTTAGCATTAAAACTCATGAATTCTTCAAGAATATTTCAAATTCACTATCTTCTCAACCGGACGTCCGAATCACGTCAAATCAACTCTGAGTCTCACCAAATTTTACAAGTATGACTTAAATATTATAATAAACCTGTACCGGGCTCCGGAGCCAAAATATGGTCCTGATACCAACGAGTTCAAATATTAATTCATTTCTTTAATTCCTTTAAAATTCAATTTAACAATTTTCATCAAAAATTCATTTCTCGGGCTAGGGACCTTGGAATTCGATTCCGGGCATACTCTCAAGTACCATATTTTACTACGGACCTCCCGGGACCGTTGGAAGACGGGTCTAGGTTCGTTTACTCAAAATGTTGACCAAAGTCAACTAAAATCAAATTTTTAACTCTCAAAACTATTATTTCATATATTTTCACATAATGGCTTTTCGGATTTACACCCGAACTGCACACGCAAATCGAGGTGAATAAAATTAATGTTTTTAAGTCTAATGGACCCGAAATGGTGTATTAAATCATAAGATGACCATTTGGGTCATCACAGGTCGAGAAGGGGTGTTTGGCCTATTTGGCTCATGTTCGTGATTCTAGTGTGGAGGTTTCTTCCATAGACTCGGCGCCTATTGTTCGTGAGTATCCCAGATGGCCCCACCAGAGTTGAAAGAATTGAAGGAACAGTTGCAAGACTTGCTTGATAAGGGCTTCATTAGGCCTAAAGTCTCGCCCTAGGGTGCACCCGTTTTGTTCGTGAAGAAGAAGGATGGATCAATGAGAATGTGTATAGATTACCGGCAGTTAAACAAAGTCACTATAGAATAAGTATCCATTGTCGAGAATTGATTATTTTTTCGATCAATTACAGGGTGCCAAGGTGTTTTCGAAGATTGATTCGAGATCAGGCTACCATCAGTTGAAGTTTTGGGCATCTGATGTCCCTAAGATAGCTTTCCGGACGAGGTATGGGCACTATGACTTGGTCTTTTATGCTTTAGATCGCTACGACCTTTAACCGATTCTTTTCAAAGTTTTTAAAAGTAATTGGAGGCTTGTGATTTTATGGCAACAGTCGGACATCTCCGAGTCGCGTTAGTTTGGCCGGAGCCTTATGACGGTGGTCATTGTATTTGGCCGTAGCCTGTTAGTCCCCGAGTGATATAGCCATGTCGTCTATATAGAGGGTATGCCTTTTGGGTCTTACAAGTTAGATATATAGCCTTGACTTTGATATGGGGATTATGCCTTTTGTTTATGGTCTTACAAATTTGTACATGCCTTGCTTGAGGTCTTACAGTTTTGATGTTGCCTCACAGAGGGCTTACGAGCTTGAAGTTTCCAGCCCTGGGGTCTTACGGTAATGAGTCGACTGTCGAGTTCAGTCTTTGAGTCAGAGTTGATATTGCCTCATGGAGGGTTTATGTCATAGATATTGCCTCTTGGAGGGCTTATGAGTTCGAAGTTTCCGGCCCTGAGGTCTTACGGCTTCGAGTTAGATGATTTAGTGGGCCGACTATCGAGGACAATCCCCGAGTCAGAGTTAATATTGCCTCGAGGAGGGCTTATGATCTTTAAGTTTCCGGCCCTGAGGTCTTATGGCTCCGAGTTTTTGGTGACTCGATGGAGTAACTATCGAGGACAATTCCAGAGTGCTTGATAATTTTTTGGCCCTGGGGCTGTCTCTTGGGGAAATAGCAAACTTCTTTGATATTCGAAATGTTTTGATGATAAAGATACTTCTCTGATTACTTGGTACAAGTATACATGTTTTTACCATCGAAGGTTCCATTATTCTATGCGGACACGGTTCATTCGATCGTTTGGTCCGATACATCATTCTCCTGTCGATACCCTCTTTGGCATATTTCAGTGATCTCCTGTGGGGATGCCCCCCAATATTCGAGGTTGACCGAAGAGAAGCCTTGAATACTTGGTGAGTTCTCCTTAGGTAGCATATGTATGTTTCCTCGTTAAAAACCTCGTCGGTAAAACCCATTTGGGATAAAATCCAACGTGATGGAAAAAAAGCGCAACACATGCTTTAAAACCTAAGGCCTTCGAGCTGGGGGGTGCTTCGACTCCTTTCAATCGAACACCTGCACACATGTTAGCGTAAAGTTTGGAAGAAAAAGGGAGAGGAGTGTACCTTAGTTGTGATGGCGTTCGGGCCTCAATATGCTTGGGTTATTTATTTCGAGGACGCAACACGGTCCTTTATTCGTTCCTACGAGGATGTAGTTTGTGATTGTTACTTGGTTATTTTCTAGTTTTTTGACTCCTTAGATGTAGAAGGTGTCGGTGCCACATCGTGTACTGCGAACATTTCTTTTGCTACGTGCTGCTCTCCGTATACTGTTTTTACTTCGTCCTTCGTAGGAAACTTCATCATTTGATGAAGGGCTGATGGCACTGCCCTCATGTTGTGAATCCGTGGCCTTCCCAGCAATGCATTATACCTCATGTCTCCTTCCATGACATGAAACTTGGTATCCTAAATTGTGCCGGCTACGTTGACTGGGAGGATGATTTCCCCTTTTATTGTCTCACTTTCCATGTTGAATCCGTTGAGGACTCGAGAGGCGGGCACGATCTGGTCGAGCAACCCGAGTTGCTCTACCACCCTCGACTGAATTATGTTGGACGAGCTACCTGGATCCATGAGAACACGTTTAATTTGAATATTATTCAAAAGAAAATAAATTACCAGTGCGTCATTATGAGGCTGAGATAAGGTCTCGATGTCTTCTTCGTTGAATGAAAGGTCGTCTTCAGGTATGTAGCTCCGAGTTTGCTTTTCCTTGGTGATAGATACTTTCGTTTGCTTAAAAATAGGCCCTTGAGGGACGTCAACTCCACCACTAATCATGTGGATGACGTGTCGTGGTTCTTCTGTTTCATTTTTCTTCTTTGCCTCTCTTTCCCGAAATTTATTTTTAGCTCGGTCGTTGAGGAATTCTCGAAGGTGCCCTTTGTTGATTAGTCGGGCTACCACTTCTCGAAGTTGTCTGCAATCTTCGGTCCTATGACCGTGGGTATGTTGATATTCACATATCAAGTTGGGGTTCCTCTGTGAAAGATCTGATAGCACGGGTCTCGGCCACCTGGTATCCCTGATCTTACTTATGGCTGATACGATGTCTGAAACATCAATGTTGAAGTTGTACTCATATAGCCAGGGTTCCTCCACCGGCTCTGTGTGCTTGTCAAACCTTGCTTTATTCAAGAGTCCCCTAGGATTCTGTCCTCGATCCATTCTTTGGTCATTTCGAGGTACGTTACGTCTCGGGATATTTCTCCAATTTTCTACGTACGGTTGATACCTTTCTTTGTTTAGCCTTGGATCTCTTTCCGGGAGCCTCAATTCCTTTTCTAGGACTCTGATAGGATACACCGAGCCCGAGGGGGAATCCAATTGGTCGTCCTCGACCCTGATCTTTGACTGGTACATGTTGTGCATATTTCACCAAACTATGGCGGGGTACTCGATCAAATTCTGCTTCAGCTATTTCAAAGCTATCGAGCTTCGCTCATTCAAGCCCTGAGTGAAGGCTTGCACTGCCCAATCATCGGATATCAGTGGTAATTCCATTCGTTCTAATTGAAAGCGGAACACGAACTCCCTTAACATCTCCCTCTTCCTTTGCTTGACTTTGAAAACATCAGATTTCCTTGTAGCGACCTTGATGGAACCAGCATGTGCTTTCACAAAGGAGTCTGCCATCATGGCAAATGAATCTACCGAGTTCGGAAGTTATGATACCATATAATGGCCCCTTTGGATATGATCACGCTCAACTATGTCTTGTAGAAGACTAAACGGGCGTTGCAAATATAATCCTGGGGTATTATGCCCAGAGTCGATCCCACAGGGAATTGACGTATCAAGCACGCTGTTAAAATACTACTCAGCTGTCACCTGATGTTATTTAAATTACTAATACTAAAGATTAAAACTAAAGATTAACTATGCTAAGGTATAAACAATTGTAATAAAAATCTAAGGTTATGGTTTCCCCCGCTGGTGAACTTACTTCTCGGATACTTCGTATAGCTTGATTAGTTATCTCTATCAATCATGAACACTCTATCTACCATAAATCTCTCTCAAGTAATTATGATAATTTACTAGACGCACTCTCTCAAGTTACGCTAGCTAGATTGCATTACAGTTCACTTAGATTGCACCCGAAGTATCGTTATCTCTAATCCAACCTCTAAACCCTCGGTTATGACTTTCGTCTATACTCTGGGAGTGGTGTTGTTCAAACAATTACCTAAATATGCACTCTCTCTCAAGTAGATACATAATAAATAGGCACAGCTAATTGAGGGCCCTTCAATCAACTACAACAAGAACGTAGTTGAACAAATAGAGTTTAATCAACCAATCAAAGATATATTAATATCACAATAAGCGTATTCCCCAACGGGTTCTACCAAAAATTAGCTAAACAAATTCATAAGAATAAAATCTAAAATAACTTGCATAATTAAACTATAAAGTAAAGAAGAAAATATGTACAAATTGATGTTTTGCCTTTGATCCACTCTAATCTCGAATTTCTTTGAATCTCTCGTGAATCTCCTTGTAGTTGTGTTTTAGGAGTCTATTTATAGGTTTAGGGTGAACCCTAACCGTGTAGGAGACTTCTATTTCAATTAGAAAACACGTAAACCCGTCAAAACTCGGTTTCTGGCCGACTGGGGACCCTGGCGTTTGGACCAAAACGCCAAGCTAGGGCTGGCGTTTCAGCCCAAACGCCTGGCTAACGCCAGGGTGGGGCTGGCATTTCAGCCCTAAC